>CM074277.1:30046400-30313900 GCA_037194245.1 Opsariichthys bidens | reverse complement strand
TCTTCATTTGAAGCGCTGAAGTTTTACATGCATTGACATAAATTGCGTAAACTGATTTCAAGCAGCCTAACCTGAATGAATCGCAAATGGTTTTGGAGTCTATGGGAATATGCTGGACATGTTTTAATTTATGCATCTTGAATGATGTGGCGTTATTCCATATGAGCCATCTTCTTAATTTTTAAATCCGTTACACACGTTTAATTCGGAATAGACGCGGAATAGTGGGAACTCCGGAAAGGTCGGCGCTACAAACAAGAGAATATTAACTCTTCAGTCCGTTTTAGAGAGAAGACTAGCTGATTTTTTAAATGTTTTTGACAGCAGTGACGCTAATGTGCCCTTTATGCCCTTTTGAAATGACGCGAAGTCTCCAATGAACACGTATTGTGAATCTACAGAACAAAAGAGGGAGGAAGGTTTATCTTTAGGGTAACCGGATTATTTTTCTCTGTGAAGAAATTTACGTTGAAACACATCGTGTTTTTTTTTTCTTTGGACTCTCCTGGGCTGATCTGAGATACTCCTCTCCTTCTTAAAGTTTGAGTTTTTAAATATTGGTTTATTTCATCAACAGTTTTTTTTTTTTACTTTAATTTGAATGGACTGTGATGGATATGAGAAATGCAATAACTTACTTAAAGCATGCATGCTGACAGTCCTATAAATGGTACCGTAGACTTTTTTTTTTCTTCATGAAAACCAATTTAATGGCTCATTTATAGTGAAAATGGTGCATTTAGCGTCAGAATGGAGGTAAGAAGTTCCCTAAAGAGTCGGAGACCTGAGGCTTCATTTTTTGTGGTGTTATTATGTAACTTTAAATAATCAGTGAAAGAACATTTTGATTCACTTGTAGTAAGTTGAAAGATTCCATGCCTTTTGGATAAACCTCTCTAAACCCATGTGCGTCAAGAAGGACAGAAAACAAGAGGAATGCGCTATTGACGTCATGAGGTGAAATAACCGAACTTAAAATCCTGGAACTGACTAAGTGCATGACTAAACCTTTTGCCATCTAGACGTCAGAGTTGTTTGACTCAAATTACATTTGATTCGTTTTCCATCGGAGCACCTTTTTTTTTTTTTGCATTTATCCCAGGCTCAACTCTGATCTGAACAGTATCATGGCTTCTCCTCAACATCAACATCTGCTGTTTCACAACAGCGAGGCAAGCTGTGACTCCAGCGGTGATGGTGCTGTGTCAGTGCGTATCAGCAGCACCAAACCACACAAACAGCAGCGTGGGAGTCTGGGCGCCAGCGCCATGTGCAGTATCATTGGGGGCTCCAAACATTGCAAGTACAGTATCTCTTCCAGCTGTAGCTCGGGCGAATCTGCCATCCGCAAACCGGCGATCAAAGGCCTCAGGACTCAGAGGAAGATGCCGCAGCTGTTTGAGAGGTCGGCCGGACACTTCTGGAACCCCAAGTTTGACTCAAACATTCTGGAGGAAGCCTGCCGGGAGCGCTGCTTCCCTCAGACCCAGAGACGTTTCCGCTGTGTGTTGTTTTACATGATGGCCGCCAGCCTCCTTTGGGGGTTGTTCTTCATCGCTAACGCTAATCGATGTGAACAGACTGCCTTCTTACTCCCCACAGCCTCCTTCCTACTCCTCTGTTTGGTCCTGTTCGTCTTCACGTTCACCCGGTTCTACACGCACTGCTACAATCAAGCCTCGCTGTTGCTCATTGTGGTGACGTTTGCCCTCACTCTTGTACCTCAGCTCCAAACATCAGGCTTCAGAAACTTATATGACTCTCCTTTGAAGGTTGAAGATTATGCAGGCGACTTCAGTGGCGCTGAGGATGAAAATCTCACGCTTGTAGCCGCCAGGTGTGCAATTGTCCCCTGTTTGTCCCCAGTTGGCACCTTCTCTCTTGGCATGGAGGTGCTTTCGTTGCTCTACAGTTTCCTCCATGTCCGTCTTTACGCTTCACTACTTCTTGGCTTGCTCTACTCAGTGCTTTTTGAGACGTTTGGATGGATGCACCTTATTGTCGACTATGGACAGGGCAATTCCACTGAGAAACAATTGGAAACGCTGTACTGGCTGATCCCTGGAAGAGCCATTTTGCATGTCTGCGCCCACATAATTGGTATTCACCTTTTCATTATGTCTGAAGTGCGTTCCCGCAGCACCTTCCTCAAGGTCGGCCAAGCCATCATGCACGGGAAAGACTTGGAGGTCGAAAAGGCCCTGAAAGAGCGGATGATTCACTCAGTGATGCCTCGTAGGGTGGCGGATGAGCTGATGAAGCAAGGCGATGACGACAATGACAATTCGGTTAAGCGCTACTCGACGGGAGCGGCTATTGCTGGTGCCTCCAGCCCTAAGAGCACCAAACGCAAGAAGACATCCATACCTCGAGGTCAGATCATCTTTCGGCCTTTCAACATGAAACGTATGGAACCGGTCAGTATCCTGTTCGCCGACATTGTGGGATTCACCAAGATGAGTGCCAACAAGTCGGCGCATGCCCTAGTGGGACTCCTCAATGACTTATTTGGACGCTTCGATCGCCTGTGCGAGCTCACGTGCTGCGAGAAGATCAGCACGCTGGGAGACTGTTACTATTGTGTGGCTGGTTGTCCCGAGCCACGAGAGGACCATGCCTACTGCTGCGTGGAAATGGGGCTTGGGATGATCCAGGCCATTGAGCAGTTCTGTCAAGAAAAAAAGGAAATGGTCAACATGCGCGTTGGCGTCCACACTGGCACCGTGCTTTGCGGGATCCTCGGCATGAAGCGCTTTAAATTTGACGTCTGGTCCAATGATGTCAACTTAGCCAATCTCATGGAGCAGTTGGGCGTCGCCGGGAAGGTTCACCTGTCGGAGGCCACAGACAAGTTCTTGGATGACAGGTACTTGCGAGAAGACGGCCGAGTCACAGATAGGATCGGACCAAGCGTGGTTGCAGATCAGCTTAAAGGTAAGATATGCATTTCAGATGTTCTGATGACTAAGGGCTCGTTCACACAGAACACGCTTTTGCTTTGAAAAATGTGAGATGCTGGCATGTGGAATGAGGAAAGATGCAAGGTCTCGAGATGTGTTTTTTTAAAAGTTGTACTGATTTTAACTTGAGCACCGCATTTTTGGAGCGCCGTGCCATGCACGAGACGCTGCAAAAGACACAAGCGAACCGATCAAAAGTTTTAATGGAAAAACGTGCTCTGTGTGAATGGCCCCTAACACGATGTACATGAGCATGTGGAGATGTTGCCTTACTTAGCACTGTGCTTAATCTTTGTTGCAAAACCTTGTCTCGGAGGACTGAGTGTGACACATTTGGCTCTTGGCTCATCTGACTGTTAGAACTTTCTAAGTTGCATTGAAACTTTCTTCAGTCTGCGTATTGTCAGTGTCCTCAGGGTCTACTCGTCAAAGCGTTTTGTTGAATCTTTGCCTCTGCGGTCTCTGTGACAAATTCGGTTATTGCAGCAGGTCTTTTAGTCCGTAACATGCTGTCTAGCCTTTTCCGCAGCCTTAAGAAAGGGATTCATTTTGGTTATTTGTTCAGTATTTTTTTCTTGGAAATGGCCTGTCATTGATGGTGTTTCTGTTCAGTGGTCAACAGAGCAAAATATGCATTTGCAAATGGCAAATTAGCAACATTTTCTGCTGTGTGGTCGTGTTAGCTTGCAGTGCAGACTTGACATGTGTCTTGCAATGCAATTTTGGCATACATTTGTTGTTATTTTTGCATATTTTGCATTTTGTGAAGGCTTCATGGATTTCTGCAAGTATTTTTCATTTTTCACCCTGAAATTAAAATTGTCACCATTCACTAACACTCTTGTGGCAAACCTGTATGACTTTCTTTCTTATGCAAAACACATTTTTTAAAAAAAATATATATTTTTGAACCCTACTGACTTTTGAAATATCAATTTTGGTGTTCCACACAATACATAGTCATACAGGTTTGAAATTACATTATGATTAATAAAGTGTTATATTAATTTTGTTAGGTTCAGTTCAAGTTTTAGTAATTTTGTTATTTGCTTTTCTCATTATAATTATTATTATACCTTTTAAATATTTCTATTTGCCTTTAATCTATTTTTATTTCAGTTTTACTTTTAGTCATTGAAGTTATTTAACTTAAATCTTTTATTTATATTTTACTTTGTTATTTCAACTTCATTTCAATTAATGAAAGCCATTTTTATTAATTTAGTCTATGGGATTTTGTGCATAAAAGATGACAGATTTGTTTCATTTTTGGGCAAACTTCCCCTTTAAACGCTGATCATTCATCAGGAAGAGATTCATGATGGAGGTCTGTACAATCACTTTGTCTTGCAAAAGATCTGTAAAAAGATCTGTATCCTGATTTAATGAGCTTTCTGATGAGCAATCACCAAAGAAAAATTAGCATCTGCAAATTAGCATCCGTTTTTTTTCTGCAGGCCAATAAGGTTAGCATCTACATTTGTTTCAGTTGCATATTTTGCATTTCAGGCATGTGTGTGCTAATCTCTTCTTTTACTTAATGGCTGGAAACCTCTCTGATATCAAGTATTGGATTCCTACAAGTTTCAAAGGATTGACATTTGTGTAAATGTGGCCAAAGGCTGGCATTTTTACATTTTTAACTTATGCTAATGGTTCCTTCGCTTTGTTAATTGTACTTGAGCTCAAGCAAAAGCCAATAATTGGACACCGAGGGATATATTTTCCTGGCCGTACAGTATATGAATGTCCCAGCATGTTATTAATCCTTTCCGGGCATAATTATGGTTACTTAATAGATCCTCTTCATTTAATGAGGAATGCCAGACCATAATTAATGTAGAAAATGGAATCCACACTTTGACAGTATTGATAACAGGTTTCTAATATTGTGTGGCTAAACCTTAAGATTAGCAAAGTGGCTCTTGTCCTTTGCTCTGCAGATTGGCTCCTCAGTTTTTTAAGTCATTGACACTGAAACAGCCTTTAATGCTGGGTTTAGACTACACAATGTCTGTGAGATTTTGGCACGATCCGTTTGACGTAGGATTAATAAATCGATTGTTTCATCTTATGATGAGTGTCATAGTGGAAGACAACCGATGTCGCAGGAAGACTAGCATGTTTAATTTTTTTCCAGTCCTCCAGAGCGAGTTCCGTCACATCTGTGACGTTGTCTTTATAATGTTTTCTCAAGGGACTACTATGACCGAGTGAAAAAAGGATAAATCCCGGCGAACGATAGCAGTGGTGCTTCAACAACCCGGTGACTACTGGAAATAGCATTAGGCCAGTATATATGCTCTCGTTTCGCTAGTTCTTGTCAACATCATGCACTTTGCCAAAGATGGCAAGCGATTATTGGTAGGGAAGCAACATGTAGTCTCACATGTTTCTATTCCATAAAACACAAAGAATAATATAGGAGTCAAAATCCCATAATTTGGCACAGTGACTATCGTAAAAGACAAAAATATAATTTTTTTTTTAACTATCCATCCATCCATCCATCCATCTTCCACCGCTTATCCGGGGCCGGGTCACGGGGGCAGCAGTCTGAGCAGAGACTCCCAGACTTCCCTCTCCCCAGACACTTCCTCCAGCTCTTCCGGGGGGACACCGAGGCGTTCCCAGGCCAGCCAAGAGACATAGTCTCTCCAGCGTGTCCTAGGTCTTCCCCGGGGCCTTCTCCCGGTGGGACATGCCCGGAACACCTCCCTAGGGAGGCGTCCAGGAGGCATCCGAAACAGATGCCCGAGCCACCTCAGCTGACTCCTCTCGATGTGAAGGAGCAACGGATCTACTTTGAGCTCCTCCCGAGTGACTGAGCTCCTCACCCTATCTCTAAGGGAGCGCCCTGCCACCCTGCGGAGAAAGCTCATTTCGGCCGCCTGTATCCGGGATCTCATTCTTTCAGTCATGACCCAAAGCTCATGACCATAGGTGAGAGTAGGAACGTAAATTGACCGGTAAATCGAGAGCTTCGCCTTGCAGCTCAGCTCCTTCTTCACCACGACAGACCGGTACATCGACCGCATTACTGCAGAAGCTGCACCGATCCGCCTGTCAACCTCACGCTCCTTCCTTCCCTCACTCGTGAACAAAACCCCAAGATACTTGAACTCCTCCACTTGAGGCAGGTTTTAGTTTATTTAACTAGTGTTGTCAAAAGTACTGACTTCGGTATTGAAATTTAAAAAATGAGACCATATCAAATTTACCACTAGCATTTTGAGCACTGTTGAGTGGGTTCATATCTGATTGGCCGTTGTGTTCAAGCACTCAACTGACATGTCTGTGATTGGCTACAATAATCAACGCTTCAAAAACATCTTGTAAATAGACATCTTTGACGCTCTTCACCGAGCGCTTACACAGATACACTGGGAGTGTTTGAACACAGCTGTCTATCAGCGTATCCATCTATCAGCAGCTATATTAGGGATTCGCTAATAGACGCCTGTTTTTAAACGCTCCCGTGTGTATCTGTCAAATGTATCTATCAAATGTCTATTTACAATAAGTTTTTGAAGTGTTGATCATGGTAGCCAATCACACACATATCTGTTGAGGGCGTGAACACAACGGCCAATCAGAGGCGTTTAAGAATCCGTTCAACAGCACTCAAAATGCTGGGGGGAAATATCGTCACATTTTTTAAATTTCAGTATCGAAGTCAGTACTTTTGGCAACCCTAGTCTCAACCCCGCATTAGGAAAAAAACGACCAATGCATTTCCACAGGACTTTTGACATCTTTATCTGCCGGGCTTTAATCTAAGCGTTGAAGGATCCCAAACGGCTGTTTGTGAGTGGATATTCTCACTTGGTGAAACTGAAATCACTGTGCCAGAACAAATCTCCCTGCTGTCACAGCATCCTCATTCCGTGGCAGTGCAGGTGTCTCAGTAGGTCCTGCGGGTCAACTGGAAATGACGGCGCATCTGTCGCCCTTGAGAGTCTCGCTTCATTTTTCTAGTGTTACTTGCCAGCACTCCCCCTCAATCAGAGAGGATTTGAGTCTCTTGAGGAAACGAGCTTCATTTTTTTTTACTCCATCATTTCTTCAGCCTTCATTTAAAAGGGTAAAATGGCCTCCTTTAAATGGTCCCATGGTGCCTGTTTCTGAATATCTGTCAGTTCCTCTCTCAGTTTCTTTCCTTCATTCTCTATTTTGTGTGCCACTCAGTACTGTAGTTTTTCCAGTGGATGGTTTTGCTCTTAGAGTTTTTTTTTTTTTTTTACACAATTTATGACTCAGAATGGTACAGCAAGGGCAAGCGTAACATTGCATAACAACATTTCTTTTTCTAACACCACTGAACTCTCAGTTGAATTCACTGCATCTCATTTCACTCCGTTTAACTGTACCCGCGGCCTTAATATATGACTTCCTCTCTTTAATCATCAACAAAATGATTAAAGGGCAGACATTCTTTCCCTCATATCTTGTATTCAGTTGATTGCCCCTCTTCAGGCGTTTACCCTTTTTTCCCCCACTCGTCAACTGGCTGAAAGCTTAATTTTCCCACTCTGGAGAGATGTATTCAGTCCACTGCCCAGGATTTATCTTTCCCTCGTGGATTTACAGGCCCATTGAACGAGCTCTCCGTCAGGCGAGACTTCGACTCCATAGCGGCAAAAATCTTCCAGCTGCTCGCAGTAGCTGCGTAAATCAGCGAAGGAAAGTAGCGAGCTCGTGTGGAAACCTGGCAGAATCGAGAATGGAGTCCGTCCAGGTCTCGAGTAAATCACACCGACCTGGACGCTAATCACAAAACTGCAGTCTCTCTTTAGACGCGGATGTTCTTTTGGATTGAACACGTGTTTAAATGAAAGCATTGGCTCTGATGCTCGGCTGACTCTCGCAGCAAGTTCTTTCAGTTTACTGGTGAAATCAAGCTGCGGAAAACAACAAAAACAGCACACCTTGGTCATTCCCACTGTGCAGAGCGTTTTCATGCCTCTGTGAAATCAAACCGTGAAACCAAGACCCCATCAAATCCAAAATGGGATTTTGCAGCTTTTAGTTCTTGTGGGTTAACTCCATTACAATGACCATACAATGTCCCGCTAAAACACCAAATTAACATATATATATATATATATATATATATATATATATATATATATATATATATATATATATATATAAAATGTATTTAAAATGTACAGTTTGAAAATGGACCAGATATACAGTATTATATTATGTTATATTGAATAAAATATTATACAATTCTAATTAATTTTCTTTTATCACAGTGTTACAAATAATTAAGTTCATAATCAACTTATTTACATACTTAAAATGTACAGTTTTTCCACCTCTTGCAAAAAGATATTTATTTAGGCTAAAATATTAAACGTTTCAATTTTCAATTTTCTTTTATAACGATATTAGAGTTAAGTGAATAGAGCAGTAATTTCACTGCTTTGGAAGGCATTTATATGCTAGTGTATATTAATTAATATAAATGTAAATGTATATCAGGGGCGTTTCCTACGAGGAGGCAAGGGAGGCAGTGCCTTCTCAAAAAAATCAAGATGAGAAAATAATATTACAAAAATAAAACGATGCAAACATTACAAAATGTGACAATAAAAAGTGTACAAGTCACTCGTTTTTTTTTTAAGCGAACACTGTCCAACAGCGACACCCGCAGGTGAAGTTACAGCGGGAGTCAGCATCTCTTGTGCCTCCCTTGAGCTCATAGAGAATGAACAGAGCCCCTATAGCGCTCGGTGGGTTTGGTGGGGGGTAATAGAGATTGAATGGGGGAAAGTCACATGAGGAGGCAATGCATCCATCGCGCTTTGATTGGTTTGGTTTGTGCGATAAATCCCACCTCTTGTTGACGTTGCATTCCGAGACTTTAAAATGAACTTAAAAATAAGTTGAAAAAATTAATGAAAATGATTATTTATATTGTTAGTGTCCAATTATATGTAGGAAAAAAACATCACAAATAATTTTTTCCTCATATCATATTGCATAAGAGAGGGTTAAATTACTGTTAGTAATTAATTTGGAATAAATGTAAAAAGCCTTAAAACACTAACTTGACGAGATTGACTTGGTTTTAATAAATAGAACGTTAATTACATTGTTAATGTAAAAATACAAAATAGAATTGAATTTTTTGATGTATAATGTTCATTTAACAAGGAAAATGTAACAACGTTAAAAGTAACGGGCATGAATTTATATTTGACTTATAAAAAATAAACAATTTACTATTTCGTTCCCTCGATTTTTATAAATCATGCGCATTATTTATAAATCGAGGGAACAAAATAGTAAATCGTGCTCACGCTTTAGCAAATCGAGGGAATGTAAATAAATCGTGCGCACGTTTTAGCCGACCATTTTTTTTCCCTGCATGTCATGTCCGTGGCTCCGTAGTTATGCAACCTGGAAAATCTTGCAAAGTTTTTTAGGAAACATTCCAAGTGTTTCATACTTTTCATACTCAATATTTCAAAGAAAATGTTATATTGAATTTATATCAATATATATTTCTCCCCGTCCCCGTGTCCCCAAATATCTCCTTCCATCCTGTTTTTCCAGTCTTTTGTAAATTCAAACAAAAGCCCACTAATGTCATCGTTCTCCAGGAAGTGACATAATTTTAGTGGGAAAACAACAGCAATGAGCATGAGCAATGCATTTATTATGAATTCAGTGATGTGTTTCTGGTTTGTCTCACTATAAAACATCCAAGTTTGTTATTATTAACTGATAAAATTAAACGAATGTTTACTTCATTTTCTTTTCATGTATAAGACCTGCAGAGCACTTACTGCACAACAGGAATAACCCACCTCTAGTCATCATCACGAATGCTAGGAAAACAGGTTTGAAGTAAATAGAGAAGGAATGATAAATGTGTACTTATTCGGTCGCCTCCAGTGCACTAGTCAAGAAAAACAATATCCTGACCTCACACACTCTCGCTCTGAAATGTATTGCGTGCGAGCCACGAATAAGTCACTGTCGCTTCCACAATGCCGCCTGGTACAGGTCCAATAAACCACAGTCTGCTTTATAAATAGCAAAAAATAAGAATAGTCATAATTGTTGCTCTGGGTAAACAACACTCTTCGAAGAAAACGTTGTGTAATATAAGCTTAAAGGGTTCTTTCGTATAAATATATAGAACTTTTCCTGATGGATTTAGTTCTAATGCTTTAATTCACTTTTAATTTCAATTAGATTTAACAACCTGTAAACATACTTTATCAGTAGAAAAAATAACCTGTTAACCATGAGAGTTTCATTCATGACATTTCTTCTTATATAGAACCTTTTGGCATAAATGTTTCTTTAAAATTGAGTCAAGAACCCTAGGGTTCTATATTGAACTCCAATGAACCTTTTTTTTTTTTCTTGCCAGCCAATGCATCGCCCGAGGGAGGAGGAGGCCCAAGCGTTTGGCTGTATTTTGTGCAGTTCGGGGGCGATTTCTGTTGCTCCATGATGAGAGATTAAAGCGTTCAATAAAATAACCTCTTAGCACAAGTGTTCTTGAGTGTCACGGTGGCGCGTATCTTTGTACCTTCCACATCCCGTACCCTCTGGCACTTCCGACTTCCCACTGTGCTTGCGTTTGTGTGTGTGTCGGCCCCTGTTGTGTGGAGTGTTCGTTTGAGTGGAAATGGAGGCTATTTTTGGCCGTTTCCCTGGAAAGGACCTGGCTGTGCCCTGGTCCTCCCGCGGTTTCAGAGAACGATGCCACATCTCTTATCGTCGGGATATGCAAACGGTCGTTTTGTCGGGCGTTTCAATTCCCACTGAAGAAAGAATATGGGTCACATTTTTGCGGCCAACAATATTTCATGTGAACTACATTTTTAGGAGGCGCAAGTAGGTTATTATTGTTCTTCTAACTGAGTGTGGCTTTTCAGAGCTTTTGTTGCAACAATCTACTTTTCCAATAAATTCTTCCCTCTCATTTTAGTGGATTGGTCCATTTAAGGCACAATATGTAAGAATTATGGATTAAAATATCCAAAAACCACTGGAACAATAAATTTTGTTGTCTTGTGTACTTTATCATATTCATATTTTATTGGGATATTATCCCAGATGTTTCCAAGATTGTTTAAATCCAGAGAAATTTTAGCAAGGACATGGACCGGTGCGACATCATACCCGCATTACCCTCGATTTTTGGTTTTATTTTGCAGAAACTACCGTGAAAACACAACTGTACACCATCAAGCTACGAATTTGTTTTGAATAGGCGCCCTCTAGCTGTGAAAACTTGCATAATGTGCATGTAAAAGACCACATGATTGTGAAATTGTTAAATGGAGTTGTTCTTCGGTAAATTTTTAGCATTCAGCTATGTAAATGATGATTTTTGTTGGTTTTAGTAGTTGCATTTAGTGTGAGTTTATCTGTTTATTGTTAATCATTTTGAATTGCTATCATGATGTTGTTTTGAAAAGGGTAAATGCAGGTGTTCTTCGGTATTTTTTTTTAGCATTCAACTATATAAGTGACGATTGTCCAATGCTACAATTTTGCAAATTAAGATTGATTAGAGGTGTGGTGATACACTTAGCTTACGAGGTGAGATGATACTTGAAATTGGGTTCACAAGGACTAGACGAGACGATATTTTAACACAATTTTTAAGAAATCGTCAATAACGAAACATATAACTGGAAAAATAACCTTTTATTATAAAGTCACAAAATGCGAAACAATGTTGTGTCAATGTAGTTGTGTTTTGAAATGTTTGAACTTATCTAGGGCTGTCACTAATGATTATTTGGGTAATCGAGTAATCGGATAATATTTGTGTGGTAATAAAATAGCCTTTAAAATGCCTTAAAATGCAAAAATAATAACAATTAGGTAATAATTGACCCAGTTTGATTGACAGGCGATCTGACCAATCATTCCCAGATGAACGCTATAAACAGCCTTGTAACTTATTAGTTGAATTTATGGTAAATTTATTGATTTATTGTTGATCGCTTATATCACAGTGTGCTAGTGAAGTTGTTAAATGTTGTATTTCTTTTCTAAGTTATCAACATTCAGCTATGTAAATGATCACTTTTCCTAGTTTTATTAATTGTGTTGAGTGTAAATATGTCTGTTTATTGGCTTGGCTGGAAGCTACTTTAGTTTCAAGTAGCTTCCCCATCACTGGTAAAGTTGTTAGGGTTAGGTCAATAAAATGCCTTGTGTGTATGAATTTTAAAGTTACAGACTATTAATTGCATATCAATCAATATATTGTCTGTGAATTTCCATAAACTAGTCTCTGCGTGTCATGAGGGTGACATGACGGTGACCTCTTCTCAAATTATTCCAACTCAAAGAGCAACAATACAGCCATTTGGTTTGTGCGCCCAAGTGATTGCTTTTCAATTAAGCACGATTTTAGCTGCAACAACGATTATTGTTATTAATTAGTTAAAATTCTATTTTCTGCAAAACACATGAGTGGCATTTTCTGTGCAAAAGTCACTGCTATGGATGTTGACAGGACGTTGATAAAATGTTGCTATTGCATTCTAAATGCTTTTTAAAGTGTGTTCTTGTGTTCCATCTTTTCTTAGAAATGAAGATTCTAAATAGAACTGTTTAGGATTCTGTCAGGCACTTCATGTTCATTCGCACCGGGTAGTTATAGGAACACAGTGGTAGGAACTAACCATCAGAGCGGTCCCCTAAGACTTAAGCTGTGTCCGAAATCAACCCCCCCCCCCCATAGCCTTATTCGCTATTCCCTACATAAGTCCACTAATACAGTCCACTTGATTGAGTGAATTCAGACCCTGAGTGTGCAGGAAGAACTGCTGCTTTTGCATAGTTTGTACTTTGTGTTTAATAATTATTTGAAACTTGGCAGCTCCCGTAGTAATGAAGAGATTTATCTTGAACACTGTCGTGGCAGGTAGCATGTATAAACCTTAATTAAATAAATTAAAACGGAATTTATACCTCTGTGATATTACGCTGTACCCACATTGGAGCAGTGGTGTGGAAAATGAATGATGATTCAGCTGCAAGCGCCATCTTCTGGTCAGAATCAGCACTTTGCCACGACTCTCACATAGCATTATGGGTATTCTGTAGCCGTTGAGTGTACACTGGTTGTACACACCTTTGTGGTGCATTATGGGATTGAATGAGTGCACCCGATAACATCCATTATGATTTTGGACACCACTACAAATGGCTGTCTGCTGAAATATTGCCCTATTTAAGGGTATGGGGTCGATTTTGGACACAGCCTTAAATTTTCTCCTAGGACCTTTTTCCTGGTTGCATTCTTCACACTGCCAGTAACTCTGAAGTGATTTAAGCTGGCTGACAATGATGTTATTTAAAGGGGTGGTTGATTATAATTTCACTTTTTTAATGCAAAGGGAGATATTTTCTTTTAAAGAACTACATTAAACGGCTGGTAGGGACTACAACGAGCTTCTTCCATCACTAACCAAAAATGTACATAAACCCCACCCCCGAGAACACACAACAAAGGCCATGTTGGGCCGCTTTAGAGAAGAGGAAGAGTTGTTGTAGTAGAGTGTTGTTGATGCCATCATTTTATGCCGGACTGCTTCACAAGCGAGGGTCAATTCAACGCTGGATTTACACAAAAGATTAACATGACGGCACATGTTAGACGATGAGTTGGATCAACTCCACAGCAACTACAGAAATTCATCCATCAACCGTTCAGAAACGTCCAGTTTCATTCTAAAAGTTATTTCTTCCTGAGTCTCTCCATCAGTGTCGACTCCGGTTTGAACAAAGTAAGGCTGTACATGTTACTCACAATCCTCATTTTGGCTGCGTGAGATTCTCCAGTTTTGTTGTTGTTGAGAATAAACCGAAGCTCGAGCTGTTAAAGCTCCGCCCTCTTCTAGAAAGGGGGCCGGGAGCAGCAGCTCATTTGCATTTAAAGGGACACACAAAAACAGTGTGTTTTTGCTCACACCCAAATAGGGGCAAATTTGACAAGATATGATAAATGATCTGTGGGCAGAAACACATTCTGGGGACTCCCCTTTAAGCATGGCATTCAACAATAACAACAGCTGGAAGATGGAGGATGCCATGATCGGTAGAGAAGTGCCTGGACATCTGCATCAGTTCATCTATCGCTGTTTTCCATGTTTGTGTTTACATAGCTTTTTAAAAATGGTGGGTGCCTGTGTTTTTATATGGCATGCTTTTGTCCAATCAACATACACTTACGTCACTGGTAGTTCATATTGTGTTAGGATAGACCCTACTCTGAAGTTGTAGCTTATTTAGTCCCCCTGAAAGGCGTTCCTTTTATCCTTTTAGGGGTTCCCATCATGGGATCATTTTAATTTATTTTGTTTAAGTTATTTTTTTATTTTAATTAGATTTTATGAATTAAGCAGTGCGTAACCATACTTTATTAATAGAAATAATTGAAATAACCTATTAAACATGAAAGTATTATGCAATCATTTAAGTCATTTCTCCTTATATAGGACATTTTTGGCGTAAAATCAAGTCAAGAAGCTTTTTTTCTAAGAGTAAATGTGGCTTTATAGAGTGTTTTAGGTGGTTTCTTACTTGCTTCTCTTGTGCAGTAACATTTTGAGATTGTATTGATTCTAGCCTATCCCATGTCCTGAAACTATTTTCCAGTTATTTTTTCCAGTCTCAATTCAGATCGTACAATCAACTATGTAGACGTAAAATAACTGCTCATTTGTTTCACCTAAACCTCTGCAGATGTTCGAATCAATGGTGTTAAAATGAAAACCCATGATTAATCACCTTCATTCTTCTCTGTTCATCTGCAAATGACTCATTTTCCATTCATTTCACTTTCATGTCATTCATCTGATGGCAGTCAGTGCGTCCTGCTCATGTGAAACAACCTTCGGTTTGACCTTCACAGGGAGGAATGAAGGCAAGTAGGCAGTCCGGTGGGAGAGGGAAGGAGGCAAATAATGTGTTGGTGGGGTGAAAAGCTGGAGCTATTTCTCTCATGGGGATTTTGGAGAAATTTGCATAAATTCACATATAACCCAGAAGTGCCGTCATATATTCAGAAAATTCAGTGCATGCTCTGAAGAAAAGAGCGTAGGTTGAGAATCGATCAACTCAATTTGTTTGTTTATCTTCGTGTGCAGCAGTCTTTTAACATGAAGTGGAGATTTCGACATAGTTTTAACCTTGATGGGGTGGTAGTAGGTGTAGTGTTTAAGGACTCTTGACTGGTCGATCTCAGCAAAGAGCGAGTCGTGCATCAGCACTAGTTATAGATCCATACATCGCCTGGTTAATTAGCTAATGTTTAGCCGTTTTGAGATAATCGGTATACTTGATTAGGCATTTTTCAGAGAGGCTAGCAATAGCAAACTAGCTTTGAAAGCATAAGATCCCACCCTCCCTTCAGAGCGTCTCCAAAACACGTGAACACTACAGCAGGGAGCAAACAAAAGCGTCACGAACCGAATGCAACGATTGGACGAGCATTTTATGGTCCTGCGCCTTTCAAATACATTTAGAAGTGTCACATGATCCTTCAGAAATCAATCTAACATGATGATTTGATGATGCTCAAGAAACATTTCTGATTATTATCAATGTTGAAAACAGTTGTGCTGCTTCATATTTTTGTGGAAACCGTAATGCGTTTGTGTTCAGGATTCTTGAATGAATATCAAGTTCAAAAGAAATCTTTTTTTTAAAATAGAAATCTATTGTTCTTGCTGAATAAAAGTATTAATTTCTTAAACACTTTTGGATGGTAGTGTATCAGCATACTGCTTATTTTATTTAAGTATTTAAATGATCTGTATAAAGTGTCACATGATCAATGGCACTCTTTTGCATTTGATTAGTCACTAAAAAATTATGCAAAAATGGAAATATTTTTTCTTATTATCTTGATGTTTCTTTGTTTTAAATTTTTTCAAAATCCTAATTCTAGCAGTTTATTTCCAGGCTTAAACATTTTCAATGTAGTCTCAGACTATTATTTTGGCAATCGGCCACCCTGTGTCCTAGATATTGCTGTAGGCTCTGACCATTGAAAACCCATAGCGGTCGAGCGCTAGTGATCACCATTGTACTCTTGAGCGAGGCACTTAACCTCGGATCGCTCCAGGGGGACTGCAGTGAGTTCATGGCGGCGTTCTGTGAAAACACCCGAGAAAAGACAGTTTTTCTTGCATTGGGCGTATCTCAATAAATACAGTGACAGGTTATGCAGTTTTCTATTTGTTAAAAAGTTAACTGAAACTAAATGTAAAACCATTAAAAAAAAAAGTTTTACTTGAAATAAAATTAAAATGACTTTGGCTGGTTGCCAAAGCAGCATTGATTATTTTTATTTAGTTTAACTTGAAATAGAAACAGTCTGAATTAATCCAATGTAGACTTATTTAAAAATTAAAAAATAACGAAAAAAATAAAAATGACAAGAAGAACTTTACTAAAACTAACTCAAATTAAAATGAAACCAGAAAATATTAAAATAATTATTCAAATATTTAAAAATATATTATAAAAAATATATTCAAAATATTAATAAAACTATAAAAGTTTGTAATATGTACTAAATATGTAATATTTATAATATAAAATAACTAAAACTTAAATGGAAATTAATTAAAAAAACATTTTAAAAACAAATTTAAACAAAATTTTTATAAAATGAAAAATGAAATGAAATGAAATATACAAAAGCTCTTAAATTTATTTAAGTTCAGCTAGTTGCCAAATTTAGTTTAGTTTAACTTCATGTAGTAAAATTAAAAATGAAATGGAAATTAATAAAAACTATATAGATATTTAAAAAAAAAACACAAGATAATAAAATTACTAAAATTTTAACTAAAATTGAAATTACAAAAATAAAAACTAATTCAAAATATTAATGTGTAATATGTGCTAAATAGTAATATGTACTAAAATAGCCTTACTGAAGTATAAATGAAAAAAACTATATGGACATTAAAAAAGCATGACAAGAACACGTGACAATTTTAATAAAGTTAAAATGAAGAAAATATATACAATAACATTAATAAAATTAGTTACAATTAATAAAAAGTGTCTCAATCATACTAAATTAGCACTGCTATAGAACTGTTGAAATTCTGTTTTATGGACTTTTACTTTGTATCCACTTGTTTTCAAGTTCCTGCTTTTTCCCACTCATTGTTTGCTATCATAGTTACTGATTATGGTAACCTGTTTCTAGTTGAGTTGCTCATTATCTTGTGTGTTTAGGTTTAAATAAACTATGCTTTGGCTGCAAATTGGATCCACCTTGCCTTCCCTTCCTTGCCAGTCCTGTACGTAACAAGAAGGTGTCAAAGTTTGTCTGGAGAGCATGGTTCACTTAGCCACAGCTGGCAGTTGCTCTGCACCGTCTGTTGCTAAAAAGCTTTGACGAAATTATCATCTAGCTTTCCCCAGGTATTCCTCAAGACTGTTGGAACACAACAAGAGTGTTTTTGTGTCAACGTGCGAGTCAACAGGGGAGACAAGGTAACTGAAGTTCTTTCAGCAGCTGCTATGACAGCTAATGAGACCGCGAAGAGTAAATACATCCCGCTGTGATGCTGATTCCCAGCATGCCGAGGCAGCAGCTGCACTTTGATGCCAGATTGTACGGTGTGTCTGAAGGTGACAGGAGAGACCGTATCTGCTGCGACCGTCCGTCTGCGCTGTTCTGACCTACTGACTCCAAGTATGTTCTCATAAAGCCATTAATAGAATATGAGAAACTCAAAGTGGCGATGTGGTTTCTCGTTCTGACGTAGCCTCTTTCCTCTTGTCCCTGCGGTGTCTGGCGGAGCACTAGCAAAGCCAGTGTTCTGCTGCGGAGAACGAGATGTTATCTGTCACTTAGTGGATGCTTTTTTAACCCGCAATGACAGTCTCCCTTGAATGACCTGTGATTGAGTGTCTTGCTCAAGGGCTCCATGATTATAAGGGAGAGACGTACTTCCTGATTCGCTCTAAATGGGGTTCAAAGCTGGGAAGGTTAAGACTGACCGATATATTTTGAGCATTAAAGGATTAGTTCACTTCAGAATTCAGATTTCCTGATAATTTCCCATGTCATCCAAGATGTTTATGTCTTTCTTTCTTCAGTCGAAAAGAAATTATGGATTTTGAGGAAAACATTCCAGGATTTTTCTCCCTACAGTGGACTTCAACAGTTACCAACGGGTTGAAGGTCCAAATTGCAGTTTCAATGCAGCTTCAAAGAGCTCTACATGATCCCACACGAGGAATAAGGGTCTTATTTTTGAGAAATTTTGAGAATTTCCGCTCTACCGTGGTACGTCCGCCTACGTCACGTGTGACCTTTCCAACGTGATTACGTAATGTGTGGCGCATCGCAGAGCAGTGCAAGACGAGCATTTGTTGTTAAAGAGTATATAATTTTTTTACTTTTTTAAGAAAATGACAGGTCATTTCTCTAGATAAGACCCTTATTCCTCGTCTGGGATCATGTAGAGCTCTTTAAATCTGCACTGAAACTGACATTTGGACCTTCAACCCGTTGGTAACTGTTGAAGTCCACTATATGGAGAAAAATCCTGGAATGTTTTCTTCAAAAACCTTTATTTCTTTTCAACTGAAGAAAGACATAAACATCTTGGATGACATGGGGGTGTGTAAATTATCAGGACATTTTAATTCTGAAGTGAACGAATGCTTTAATTTCATATTTAGTAGTATCTAACCTACATGCCTCTACCTAGATTTCTGCAAAACTCCAAAAGCAGCGATATATACAATTCACTGCAGTTTCCAGCTGAACACTAGTGGAAAACCAACAACTTGTAGTATTTTAACTAGTTGCTTGGCATGAAAATAGCTAAGGAAGCTGACATGGTGTTAAAACACCAACCAACCGATCTCAAATGATGATTACAAGATAGATTATCAATTAAAAAAAAACAACGTAATTTCATGCTGTTCCTTGAACAATACTATTTTATGTCCTCAAAACACGTTCACCACAGTGCACGATTTGTAAACGAACACTTTTCGACGTTTGCATCACATAATAATCGGCTCCATATGTCTAAAGAGCTCAAAGACTTCCATTTGCATGTTTGCTTCAGCAAATGCTTTTTTATCATTCATTAAAACTCTTTTACATTTGCTTTTGTTAACAGTATAGGGTTTCGTGCAGGCGGTACACCTTTCAGATCCACTCACCGGACATCGAATTTCAAAAATGTCTCGATACGTACAACCATTCACATTCATCTGTGTTGGAAAAAAACGAAAATCTTTCAGTTTCTAGAAGTGTCGCGGAAAATGCTTGAGGCAACATCATATCATTTAGAAGAAATGTCGCCTCAGGCATGTATTTCAAATGAGCCTGGGTTGTTTCTATTTGCCAGTTTTACTAAAGCCTGTTGGCGTAGTTTTGCATCTGCTTCATGTGTTGTGAGTAAGATGCTTAAACTGCATTTAATTTAAACCCCAGTAACAAAAATTCCCATAGTTAAGTTTAAGTCATATTTTTTGCTACATCGCCCATATCAAATTCTTAACCAAAAGCATCTGCTAAATGTCAAATAATTCATGAACAGAACAGTTTGGATATTTGGCTATAGTCTCTGATGCTGTCAGCACTTTTGATCAACTTTAAGTTTTTGTGTAAATCACTCATAAAAATAAAACCTTTTAAGGAAATTCTCTTGTTTTACAGATCATTTAGACATAAATTCGTTGTAGTCGTGATCCAAGTATTAGCTTCATTGAGCTGTTGCTCATGAATGAGATATTAGGCTTGATATCTTTCATCAGTATAGCTGCTATAACAAGTGAGCAAGAATCCAAAAAACTAATTATGTTCTGTAGTGTACAGTGTCGCTTTGTTCATAATTAGCTGTCATTGTGTGTTTAATGACCGTGGAGAGTTTCTCCGTTACATGAGATTTCCTGTGTGGGAATGAGCCGGGAGCGAGTTGCTTCCACAACTCAGCATAAAAGTCCACTAAAAATTGTACAAAGTCTCGAGTCAGCACATCGCTCTCTTTATCGGTTACGACAGACATGTACCCCATATTTACGGTCCAGAGAGGTGCAATATTAGCCTGCCAATCTGTTCTCCAGTTCAGCACCGTAATCTGACAGTTTACAGGGCCTGTGAACTTTAAAGAGGACCAGGATTTTGGTTTTGGATCCACTAGAATAGATTTTCATGCTCTAATACTCAAAAAACATTATTTTTCACATATTTCGCAGCACCTCTCTTCCCTCTCTTATGTCAGAATCGCAATGTTTAGTTCCTGTCTCTGCGAAACCCCTCCTTCTGAAAAGCTCAGTGTGCTCTGATTGGTCGGCTGGAGCAGAGTGTTTTGATTGGTCAACTGCTTTGAGCGTGTTTGGGAAATGTCACGCCTCTTATTATAACCACGAGTTTCAACACACTACTAACTAACTCAACCGGGCTCCTCCCCTTTATTTTGCATACGCCTTGGGCGGGAATGATTTAAATGAGGAATTTTGTGAGGTGTTCGTTCCTGGATGAAAACTCAAGACTACAATGGAGGGTGTTCATAAACGTTGTGCTTTGCAGATATTTTTCATGTTTCAAAAAGTAACATTATACACTAAAGAAAGTTGAGAATGTGAAAAATCATTATAGGCAGAGGGTCGATAGCGAGCAGGTGTATCTGATGTCTCAAGTGCAGTGTTTTGAAAGGCATTTTTTGTTAGACGACCACAAGTACTCTCATAGGAAACCTGAGTCACCTAAAGGCGATCGGATCTGGTCAAAGCCACCTGGAGCCTGAGATACGAGCTCCCGCTTCGATATAAACAACTTGGATTGTCTATCACTGCAGATCAAAGGTCAGACTGATCTGATTTTGATGCCGACGTGGCTGGCGGTTCACTGTCGGTTGGGCTCAGGTGTTTATGGCAGCTGTCAAATACCCCTGGGTCAGATTGTCTGCCTGATAATACAATTTTAATGGGAGTTATTCATTGTGCTGTGCTTGTCCTCTCAAAAACGCTGTTATTTTACTTTCCTGATGACGTTTCGCTGAAAATAATGAGAATCGTAGAAGATTTTAAGAGTTCTGCTTGCCTAGGGGAGTATTACACTTAGAGTGCATAATTTGTCCTGCAATGTTTTTGCTTCAGACATGAAGACAAATAAAGCATGACGGATTGTAGGGCAATAGAAGATCGGCTAAATACACAGGAGCTAAACCATTGAGGGCCTTATAGGTCAGTAGCAATACGTTATAATTGGAATGGAACTTAATAGGTAGCCAGTGTAGAGATGATCAAATTGGTATTATATGATCATATATTTTTCTTGACCTGGTAAGAACTCCAACAGCTGCATTTTGGACTAATTGTAGCTTGTTTATTGAGGATATTGAGGGAGAAGGCCCTGGGGAAGACCTAGGACACTCTGGAAAGACGATGTCTCTCGGCTGGCCTGGGAACGCCTCGGTGTCCCCCCGGAAGAGCTGGAGGAAGTGTCTGGGGAGAGGGAAGTCTGGGCATCTCTGCTTAGACTGCTGCCCCGGAAAGCGGTAGATGATGGATGGATGGATATTGAGGATGCAGGACAATCATCTAGTAATGCATTACAGTAATCTAGTCGAGGTCATGCATGCATGAAGTAGCTTTTCTGCATCAGAAACACATGAAATATGATTTTCGAAAGAAAAGTTTCTGTCTAATATAACACTTATGTCTTTAACTGTAGAGGATGAAGTAACGGTGCATCCTTCTGAAAGTAAATTGTAATCTAAGAGATTCCGTGTACAGTTTTTTGGTCCAAAAACTAATACCGTAGTCTTATCTGAATTTAATAGAAGAAAATTACTGTTCATCCAATATTTTATATCTTTAACACACTGTCAACTTAGATAATTTAGAGATTCCATCTGGTCATGATGAAATATATAACTGAGTATCATCGGCATAACAGTGGACACTAATTCAATGTTTTCTCATAATATTATCAAGTGACAGCATGTATATTGAAAACAGCAGAGGGCCTAGCACAGATCCTTGCTGCACTCCATAATTTACTGAATCAGTGTATAATTTGTCTATACTGTTTGTGCTTCAGACATAAAGAGAAATAAAGTGGACAAATTATAATTCCTAAGCAATCAGAACAGATTATTTGCTTGTCAGGTATATAAAAATATTTATATAACCAAAGTTATATACTTTTCAGAAAATTTGGAGTTGGTAAGATGTTTTTGAACGAAGTCTCTTACCAAGGCTGTTTTTATTTGATCAAAACAGTAAAATTGTGAAATATTATTACAATTTAAAATTTCTGTTTTCTATGTGAACATATTTTAAAATGTAATTTATTCCTGTGATCAAATATGCTGAATTTTCAGCATCATTACTCCAGTCTTCAGTATCACATGATCCTTCATAAATCTCTCTAATATGCTGATTTGATGCTTAAGAAGCATTTGTTGTTATTATCAGTCTTATAGTAAACATGCAATAGTTTAGCATAGACTTGGGCTTATGAAAAGAATTAGCCTTCAGATGGAAGCTAAATGGATTTGATTTCAGCTTGAATTGGAAAAAAAACGAGGTCTTAACGAGGCCTTAGAGAGTTGTAGTAAACCAGTAAGCAACCATCCTTTCAAACACAGCAGCAACTTGGCAGACGCTCATATAAACTCTAGCATCACGGTAGCAACTTTTGCACAGGTAAGCACTACTCAAAAATCAAGTTGCGATCCTAAAACTTCATAGTTCTTCATAGAGAAATTCTGTACATGTCTGTTCAAGTCTCTGTAAATGTCATCCATGGAGTCTAGAGCTTCATTCTGCTTAAGTAGGTCCAGTTGATTCATCATTCTGATAGTGTGACTCGACTGCACGTCGGTTTGTGGTGTTTTGAGAGAAGGTGACAGCATCTCACTGTAATGAATGGAGTAAATCACTGCAAAGCCATTACAGCAGCACATCAACTCTGGCCTCTGGGAAGCCCACGCGTTTGACCCTTCTCACCGTCATTTATTTCCACTGTCCTTCGGCTCAGGGCTCTCTGAAGACACTGATATCTAGCCCGCCATCTCTTTAGAAGGAATTGAGGTGGGTGTTTTTGCTCGGATCTGAGCCGATGATGGATTTGCTTTGAAACTCATTGGACTGTAGGTTATGCTAAGGTTATGTTGTTTGTGGGCTGGATACGAGTGGACCTAATTGTGCTCTGAAAAACCTTCCACAATGCTGTTTGCATTTGTTGTTAAAGAGATTGTTTCATTTTATTCAGAAAGGATGGATTAAATTGATCAAAAAAGTTCTGTTTTAAATGAATGCTGTTCTTTTGAACTTTCTATTCATCAAAGAAAAAGTTCACAATTCAGATTTATTTGTATAGCGCTTTTCACAATACATATCCCTTCAAAGCTGCTCTACATAGACACATGCATGTGTCTACATTACAGTTTACACATCTTGATCTGTTATCAGAGGCGACTGAGCCCAAGTTATGTATTTAAGAATTGTATCAAGCAGTTAGCTAACAATATATTAGTTTTAACAATGTATTAATTTAAAGCAGAAACAGTGAGCTCAATGAAGTAAAGAATAAGTGCTGTTAACAAATGATTAGGTTATACTCAACTCACCTGCCTGGAAGTTAATATCCCTAATTAGACCTTGTTTAGCTGGTTCAGGTGTGTTTAACTGACCCTTCGCAAACAGTTTGATTGACAGGCGATCTGACCAATCATAACCCTGAATTCGCCATTTTGTCTGACAAAGTATTCAGGGAAGTTAGTAGATTAACGTTGGTGAACTTGAACTTGAAAAATTGTTTGTACTCACGTCTTTCCACGCTTGAAACAACATTCCTTCTGATGTTCATTCATGTTTATTTGATGCTATAAATGAACTAGTATGAAGAGATGATCGCTTCACGAGCCGCTTGAAGGAGCTACAGCGATCTGTCACCACACATTAAAGAGACACTATACGCTGTTTATTGTTTAAACTTCTTTAAAAAATGACGATGTATTAAATATGAAACTGTTTCATATGTCTCTCGATGCGTTGTCAGTGTCCTCTTTGCTCCATGATGTATTTTTCACTGCGTGAGAACATGATGTGGCGTGAGAGCGCATGGCTTGTCAGACAAAGCAACAGTAACTGAAGGGGGCGGGTTATTGCGAAGGGTCCATTGGGGTTGGAGCTCTGCACTGGTATTGAGGCATATGAAGTCTTCATAAGAGGCTGGATCCAAACTGGAGCTGATGTACTCTGTAGTTACCTCGAGATGGGCATCACGAGATAAAACGGAAAAGTAATTGGAGAATAATTAGCGTAGCTGCTGTTCATAACATTAACTAAAGATAATCATGTGCATTTGATCTGATATAACTGGAGTACAAGGAAATGAGATGCATTATGTGAATGCTTGGTCTTTAATCTAGATTTAAAATGGGAGATTGAATCTGAGCATTATCAGGAAGGCTATTCCAGAATTTAGGAGCCAAATGTGAAAACACTCTCTGCTTTAGTGGACTTAGATATCCTGTACAACCAGAAGTCCCGAGTTTTGTAATCTTAAAAAGTGTGAACAATTTTAGGGTGATAGAAGATCAGTTAAATACACAGGAGTTAAACCATTTAGGTCCTTATAGGTCAGTGGCAATACTTTATAATCGATACAGAACTTAATAGGTAACCAGTGTAGATACTGTATGATAAAACTGGTGTTATATGATCATTAATTTCTTGTCCTGGTAAGAACTCTAGCAGCTGTGTACAGGCTTTTGGTCCAATACATCAGTCTTATCCGAATTTGATAGAAGAAAATTACAGGTCATCCAATATTTCATATCTTTAACACAACCTGGCTAATTTGTAGATTTCATCTGGTCATGAAATGTATAACTCAGTATCTTTGGCACAGCAGTGGAAACTAATTCCATGTTTTCATTTAATATTACCTAGTGCTGCATATATATTGAAAACAACAGAGGGCCTAACACAGGCCCTTGCTGCACTCCATAATTTACTGACGTTATCTTAGATTTTTCTCCGTTTAAATAAACAAAATGCTAACGGTCTGATAGGTACAATCTAAACCACCTTAATACCTGTCCCTGAATACCAGTGTAATTTTGTAGTCGATCTAAAAGTATTTCCTTATCTATTGTGTCAAACGCAGCACTGAGATCTAGTAAAACTAGTATTGAGATGCATCCTTGGTCCAAAGCTAAAAGTTTTTAATTTTAACTTTATTTTAATGTAATATTTTTATGTAATTTGAATTAAGATATCCTATAGATAGGGTATTATGTATCTGTATGTTGTTGTTTTTTTGGTTGTGTAATGTAGAAAAGCTAGATGAATATATATATATATATATATATATATATATATATATATATATATATATATATATATATATATATATATATATATATATATATATATATGTGAGTGTTAAGATAAATATTGTTTTTATGTTGAATGTTAATGTTGGTGATCTTTACTAACTTTTATTATCGCTGATTCTTTTCTAAGCTATTGAATGTACAGATTTGGCCTTCCTGCAGGAACTCAGTGTTCTGTTTTTTTTTTTCCTCAAGCCCTTTGAATTGTCAGAGCTGTCCGAGAGTCCCAATGCTAACGGCAACACATGGCTGCCTTTCTCCACACCGCTCCTGTGTGGGATCCACAAAACATCCATGCAGTCTTCCCTCAGGGAGCATGTCTGCTGGGGCTGTGCACTGGTTGGTTTCATCTGAAGTGTCTGAGTGAACGTGGGTGTGTTAAGTAGTCAGCTCTCTGTTAAGAGTTACTTAGCACTTCTCATCAACAGTCTTATCCCATATTGATTCTTCCCAGATTCCGCATGCGTGCGCACACACGCTCTTCAGCAGCTCCACGCTGCTGCTAATACCTCGTTAGCACGCTCTGCAGGGCTGTTGTGTGATAGATGGCGGTGTGAATAAAAAATGAGGTGCTATGAAGGGAAAGTGGCCCACAAGGGGCACTTCTGAAATAAGCATGAAGCCGCACAGATGTGTGGGACTTACTTTATAGAAATACCTGGAAAAATATGCATGTGGAAAAGACGTGTAACGAAAAGTAGTGACTAGACTTTTCCCATAAGACTGTCCTTGTCTTTGGCTCTTTTTAAGCATTTTTGCAATATAATAAATATTCATTATGAATTGGACATGTCAGAAAGAGAGTTCATTGAGTCAGTGAGTATTTGACTTGAGAACTACCAATTAGTGAGCAAATTGTTCAGTGTAATTCATGAATAAATGCTTCAACCAATTAATTGGAAAGGTCCAAATCATAAACAAATTGGTTAGTCTAATTCGTAAATGAATCATTTTGTGAACCAGTTCAATCAATTAGTTGAAACGGTCTGATTCATTATGAATTATTCAGTCTAGTTTGTGAGTGAATCATTTCGTGAATGAGTTCAAGCATTTAATTGAAAAGGTTTAATTAATAAAAAAGAAAACTCAAAATGTCAAACTGTTCACTGAAATGATCTGTCTTTAAAAAAAAAAGATTAGAATCAGACATCATTTAAACTTTCATTTTAATTGTCTGATTTGTGAGCAAACTGTTCAGTCTAATTCATAAATGAATCATTTTTTGAACCGGTTCAACAGATTGATTGAAAAAGACTGATTAATAAACAAATTCATTTTTTTTTTCAGTATAATCTGCAAATGAATCATTTTGGGAGCTAGTTCAACAAATTAACTGAATCATTCACTCTAATTTGTAAATGAGCTCAACCAAGTAATTAAAAAAGTCAAATTATTCAATTGCTCATTACTCCGAATTGTTCATTGAAAAGATTTGGGTCACAAGAATGATTCTCAAACATCAATTTTACTATTGCTCATAAACTCCGAACGATTTCTCCAAATCCATGAACAAATTGTTCAGTCTAATTAATAAACAAATCTTTTGGTTGACCATTTCAACCAATTCATTGAAAGGTCCAGTTGTAAAAATGTTCAGGCTAAATTAGGAATCATTTCACGAACCAGTTCACTCAATGAATTGAAAAAGTTATTTCTTAGTTATGCAAACTTTAAGGGAACGGTTCATTTGATCATTTTGCCGACATAATGTGAACATTACTTTTGAGTGGCAACAATTAAAGATATTAGACAAACGCCCAACTAAATGTTTCAAGTAAAAACGTTCCATGAACCATGTATAAATAATGTATAAATAGTGTCAATATTGATGCAGAAGTAAATAAATTCAGTCTTGCAGTTGGAGCGGTAAAAACGAGCGGGTGGTGTTGTGGCCTCCTCTGTCTCATGGAGGTTAAACCTCTCTGGCTCTCCTCCAGAACATTCACACAATCGGGGGAATTTCTCAAGGATTTCCCACAGACTGCAGTGCTGAGCACTTCTCCCTGTTATAAATGCAGGCGTTCTTGCCCGAGCACGGCACACATCGTCAGGCTGTCTTCACTCTTGGTGCTGTATTTAGTTCGGGGTCTCATTTGCTTTGACATGCTGTATAATTTACACATGCTGCTTGTGCATTCCTGCTCGTTGTTTTCTTCTCTCTCATTCTTTCTTCTTTCTAACAAATGCCAGTTATTTGCCTGCCATATATGTCCCTTTTTTGAGTGTGCATTGTCTACTGCAATCTAAATGATTTATACCACAGCTTTTTGAACTCTTCATTATGATTGGTTGATGGACATTCTGAGGTGTTGATTGATTAATTACTGCTCAAGGCAGTACAAGATTGATATAATTCACACAGATCCCTTGACATACATCATACAAATCCGGGCTTTTGTTCCAGCCGATTTCCATAGTGCTCATTTATACATTCTAATAGGGAATGTACAACACATCTGTCATCCAATACAGTTCGATTGTGTGAGCGAGGCTTTAGTTCTGTTTTGGGGTTATGCACAGGGATAGTTAACTGAACAAGAAACAGGTGAGTCACTCAATTAGAAACCATGGCAACAAACTAGAAATGAGAACTCAGGCAACAGGAACTGGGAAAACACAGGAAAACCATGAAAATGAAACTAAACATTATAATATACCCCCCGACTTTTTGAATCTTATTAATTTTGTTCAAAGTCAAGGGCGCCCTGCACTTGTTCTCTCCCTCGATGCTGAAAAAGCTTTTGAGTGGGACTTTTTGATTGCTACTCTCAGGAAATGTAACCTAGGGCATAATTGTATTAGGTGGATCCAGTTGCTTTACTTTAATCCTAAGGCCACAGTAGTTGCAAACGGTCTCACTTCGACTCCATTCTGCATAGGGAGGGGCACAAGGCAGGGTTGCCCTCTCTCACCTTTACTTTTCGACTCATTAGACAGAGTAAAAATTTCCATGGCATTACAGTGGGAGAAGATCATCGAGCATCACTTTATATTGATGATGTATTAATATTTATGTCTAAACCAGAGCAGTCTATTCCAGCATTATTGGAATGTATTTCTTATTACAAGTAGTCTTTCTGGCTACACCTTTCAAAGTTTATCTGGAATAATACAATGCCACGCATTAAATTTTCCAAACTAATGAAACCAAAGTATAAGGGTGGGATAGCTTTGCCAACCTTATATTATTGGGTAGCCCAGTTAAAAAATATGATAAGTGAGTGCAGCGAGAGCACCAATTCTATCTGGTATAATATGGAAGCATCAGCTTGCGCCCCACTACCAATTGAGTTTCTACCATCTTTTAGCATCAGCATCAGCATGGCTGAAACTGGGAATCTCTCAAGTATCTTGTCAATTTTCAGATGGCACTCTGTCTTTTCACCAAATTATGGAGAAATATAAAGTTCAATTTTTACAAATATCTTCAGTTACTGCATTTTTTTTTAAACCAAAAATAGACAAAGAAGAGCTGAGAATGGAAACAACAGAGATTGAAGACCTTGCTGAAATCAGTCTGTTTAAAGGGATCAATATCAAGGACATATGACATCTTGTTCGCGTATCAAACTGCCAAAGTCACGTGAAGTATTGAAATTTCGAATCACTTATGATGTAAAGAAGCCTCGTTTACTGAAATCACGTGACTTTGGTGCTTCGAACCACTGATTTGAAACAAAATATTCGTTAAGCTTTGAAGCAGTGTTTTGAAATCGGCCCAAAAAATATTCTCGTCGTTTTATAACGTTAAGGTTTAACCACTGTACTCACATGAACTGTTTTAAATATGTTTTAGTATCTTTCTGGACATCTGAAAGTTTTAATTATCTTGCTGTCAATAGAACCATCGAATTTCATCAAAAATATCTTAATTTGTGTTCTGAAGATGAATGAAGGTCTATTTTCAAAGTTCGCAAAAAATTAAAAAAAAAAAATACAAATGAGAATTAGGTGCGTTTCCATCAAATTTTTCGAGCGGATGGCCGTGGTATTGGTAGCAACCAACAGTAAATAGAAAAACTGTGACCGAGCTTTCGTGAAGGGTTCACCTAAACACATATGAATAAGAAAACAATAAACAAGAGCCGTCTAAACCCTTCTCGACTTTATTAAGCGTCATACACGTGAGACAAAAGTACACATGCACACACACACATATCCAGTACATCCAGAATTAATCATAACAGAATCAAACAAAGTTTTCTGTTACAACACCATCTGCGGAAACAGCCGATTACGATTAATTAACGTGGGTTTAATGTTCGCTTAAAGTCAGAATTTATTACGAAAATATGTTTCCACCTCCCATTATTCACATTAACACTTTTTCGCACAAGTGAAAAACCACCTCGAGCGTAAAATTTGTTTTGCAAATTATTTTTATTCGAAAGTTGCCATTTCCTTCTCTCGCTTCTGATGCGATACTTCAAAATGCACATAAAAACAGGTTGATGGAAACATAGCCAGGGTTGGGGAGTAACAAAATACATGTAACTGAGCTACGTATTTAAAATACTAAATTTGAGTAACTGTATTTCAATACAGTTACATTTTAAATGGGTGGTAATCAGATTACAGTTACATCTGAAAAGTATTTTAGATTACCAAAGTGATTACTTTGAATTTTAATGTCATTTAAACATTACTGTAAACATCACTGATGATCCACGACTGTTTTCGTGTTTTCTGATAGTTGTTTGTGAGACTCTTGCAATTGTAAAAAAGGTCATCGAGACTTAGTCTGACAATTCGACTTTCTTTCTGGCAATTCCGAGTTTGCGTCTCACAATTCGAACTCACAATTGTGTTTTATAAAATCAGAATTGGGATATTCTCATAATTGTTTTAAATTCAGAATTGCGTGATGATAACTGACTTTTTCCTTGCAATTCTGACTTTTCTCAATATTGTGAGTTTATAACTTTATAACTCGCAATTGCAACTTTATATCTCGCAATTCTGAGAAAAAATAATGACTTACTAGTTACGAATGACTTTTTAAAGCATGTATTTTGTAATCTGTAGTGAAATACATTTTAAAAGTAACCTACCCAGCTACATAGCTACTGATGATTTGCATACTGAATTGTGATTGGTCTACTTACTCATATCTGTTTTCATACTGAATTTTGATTGTCTTCCTTGCTTATATTTAGCCATTTATGGTCACTTTTATGCTGCATATTTTCAATAATGGTCCATTGTAAGTTATTCCTTGTTTGTCATCATGCTCAATTACAAAATATCACTTTTTTTTTTTTTTTAAAGATGGCGCAAGCAAAACGTTTTATTAAAAAAAGCTTGTGTAGCATTTCTTTGCAGACAACACTTGGTTTGACTAATGCAAATCTAATGACGTTTCCAAGTACTGTCTGGGTCCACTGTCATATCTTCATTTCTTGAGCAGATTGTGGGTTGAAGGTGGCCGTGGCATCTACAGTATATCTGTCAGATACAGCTGTAAAGAATCCACAGGTCTATGGATTCATGTAAGGTGTTGGATTGGAATTGGATTGCATTCTCGGATCATGATTGCAAAGTGAAACCGTTTCATTTATTAAACCGCATCCTCTATTGTCACCTAAGCCTGTATTGCAGACCGAACAATTTTCACACAATGCTCACAATGACCTATATCTACCCACTGTTGCACTTGTATGTAGTTTTTCCCCTTCCCTATCTTCCGAGAGGCCTTGCTGCTGAACAGCCATGGCCGTTCAGGAGAGATAGTAGCGGTGCATTCAAGGACAGAGAATTCATTGCGTGTGTGTGTGTGTGTGTGTGTGTTTGACGGCGTTTATGAGCTGAGCATCAGCATTACTACAGGACTCCTGCATGTAATCACCTTATACGCTTTGGATCCTCAGGAGCCGCAAAAACATCCCTGATGGAGCTTTATAAGCATTTATGGAGAGAAAGATAGGATTGAGAGCTCTAGAGAACTGACAGAGCTGTTCCTAATCTGATATTAGATGGGGAAAGAGGCCTTGTGGTTAAAATGAAGTGGCCAATATTAGCATTCATTATATAGGTTAACATTGGTCTAATTTCACTTGTACTGGAAGTAGGGCTGCTATTCAATATATGATGCTTTCTGTTCATCAGGGAATCCAGAACAAATGGTTTCCACCAAAATATGAAGCAGGACAACTGTTTTCAACATTGATAATACTCATAAATGTTTCTTGAGCGTCAAATCAGCAGGATTTCTGAAGGATCATGGACTGAAGACTGGAGCAATGATGCTGAACATTCAGCTTTGATCACAGGAATAAATTTAAAATGTATTAAAATAAAAAAGTTCTTTTATATAGTTTTTTTGATCAAATTAATGCAGTCTTGGTGAGCAGAAGAGACCCCAAGCTTATTGATCACAAACTTTTGAACGGTAGCGTATGCTTTATATTTACAATGGATTTGTATATATGGCTTTAAATTGAGGATCCATCGTTGTGACTGAACATCCCATTATATTGGTGATCGATCATAACCTGAAAATAATTTTTGTAGCATGCACCCCTATCTAGGGCTCATTTGTAAGGTTAGATATTGGAACAAACCCTTAAGTGGAAAGTGCAGAATGTAATATTGAAAGCTAGTGGTTGAAACGAGTAGTGCAGTATAAATTAAAAATAGTTTTTCTCCTCAGACTCAATGAACATGCAGGTTGCCAAATAGAGGACACACAACAGGAACAAGCTCAATTGACAATGGAAAGCGACAAGCCTTATACTGTAGGTTTACTAGCTTAAGTGTATGTTTGAAATGATTTATTGCCAAAGAAATTGTCTGAAATACGCTGTGTTTTCCTTCAACTGGGAACTTGGGGTGTCGAAATACTATTGGGCAGATTGGCAGTGGATAGTATGGTCAAAAGTACCAAGTCGGTACTGAAAGTTTAAAAATGTGACGATACCAGGATTTCCCCCTTAGTTCTTTGAGCGCTGTTGAACGGATTCTTAAACACCTCTTATTGTCCTTTGTGTTCACGAGCTCAACAGATATTTCTCTTATTTAGCCAAAAAAGTGAATCAAAGCCAATCAGTTCCTTTTCTCATCGACGGCCCGACACCGATTCAACATCTCGAATCGGCCGAATAAAGCCGACGAGGACCATCTTCAGCCGACGGTGCGGAACACACTGAGAAAACTTAGTCGGCTGACGCACAAAAATTACCCGACCGTTGGCTTGGTGTGTTCCAGGCTTAAAATAACACTTTAATCCCTAAATTTACTCTCCTAATGCAGTCCCTTGCAAAGCATGCTGGGAACTACAGATCCACTCCCCAGTTAGTTGGCATTAATTTGTGCATTTAACTCAGCAATGTTAAGTTGACTGAACACTTGCTGACAGTAATCATTTTTAGTAGAAACAACTCAGTTAAATTAAGTTCATGTAGATACATGAGTTTTTAAGTAATGTAAATAAGGATAGTTTGAGTAAAACTAACAGTGAAAGTTCAGTGAATCCCTAATATATCCGCTGATAGACGCCTGCTTTAATGCTCCCATGTGTATTTGTGTAAGCGCTGGTTGAAGAGCGGCAAAGATGTCTATTTACGACATGTTTTTGAAGCGTTGATCATTGTAGCCAATCACAGACATATCTGTTGAGTGCATGAATACAGCGGCCAATCAGAGGCGTTTAAGAACAGCCCTCAAAATGCTCGGGGGAAATGCACATTTTTCAACTTTCAGTACCAAAATTCCAGTACTTTTCACAACCCTAGCAGTGGACGGAGTCACACAGACCAAAACAAAACCAGACAGAATTCCGACACGGAACACATTTCAAAGTAAAACAACTGCCATTGTTTTTCTGAACTTAGTTAGCATTTTTCCTGAATTTCTGCAAACATTATGGTATTTTTAAGCTTTAGTACGGTAAAAAACAGATGCACTTGTGCATTTGTATCTCATCATTGTATTCAATGGTGAGACCACCTGGAGAAAATAAAATACGGAGATATGACAACTAAACAGTTTGTGCGCTGTGGACAACAAAGCAGATTTGTAATGACAGAAGTTCCGCATTTATTATTTCAACGGCGAGTGGTTTGTTTAGCCCTCAACATCTGCCTACACTCTCAAACACTATGAGCGAAAGTCCAAATAAGGACGTGTTTTCCACAATGCCATGTTTACCGGGAAATGGTGGGAGGGCTGAAGACAAACAGCACTTGACTTGACTGTTTGAAGTGGAGAGGATTTATTGACACTGCGGAGTAAATAAAGGTTCTGCTTCTCCTCATTGTCAATTTAAAGTCTTTTAATTGGGGGTTTCTTTATTGTCCAGAGGAATTATATTGTTTAGTGGTTTCTCAATCATAGCTTGTAGGAGATTTAATTGATTTCTCTGCTGTTTCTCCTAATGTTCCTTTCTTGGAAATACAAATAGACACAGACGAGTCAATAGTTGACATAGAGTATTGAGCTATAAAATGAATGTGGATCATTTGAGTTCATATTAAGATCTCTGATTTTTGATGGCAGAATTTGGTATCTTTAGAAATTCGTTTTCTCTCAGTGCCTGTTGTCTTTGTAGGCCTTAAAGGAATAGTTTAAACCTATAAAATGTTCTTTTTTTCACGAAACATTTAAAACTAAATAAATATTTATTCATTTTAGTCTATTTTTACTCTCACTTTTTATTTTATGATAATGAGCAAATTACTGACTTTAAATCACTTTAAATAAAGTGTCTCAAACTGTAAGTTACCGTACTTTAACCCAACATATTTCAACATATTTGCGTTTATTTAAACAACAATCCAGTAAAAACTCTATAAACTAAAACTATAATATTGTGAAATATTATCATAATTTCAAATAACTGTTTTCCATGTGAATATATTTAAAAATGTAATTTATCAAAGCTGTATTTTCAGCATCATTACTCCAGTCTTTAATGTCACATGATCCTTCAGAAATCACTATAATATGAGGATTTGATGAGCAAGAATATTTCTGATTATTATTATTAATGTTGGAAACACATCAGGATTCTTTCATAAGTATAGAGTTCACAAGAACAGCATTTATTTGAAATAAAAATCGTTTGTGACATTATAAATATCAGTAATGCATCCTTACTGAATAAAAGTATTAATTTTTCAAAAATTAATTAATTAATTTTTAAATTAATTTGAATTTCTTTAAATATTTATATACATGTGAAAATTAAATATAAATAAAAAATTCTAATATATTAAATATAAATTACATGTGAAATTACAGTGTTTTTAGTCTTTCTTTTTGTCTTTTTTATATTTCTTCAATCAATACTCATTCATTTTAGTCCATTTTACATTCAATTAAAATATCATTTTAATTTATAAAAGTGTGCAAGTTGTATGTCAAACTATAACAGACCATATTTTTCAACATTTTGAAAACTGTAAATATAGAAGTCCATCCAAATATATTAAGTATTTATCAGAATAAATAATAATGAGTATTTAGAAGTTGTCGTATGTGAATTCTTCACTAAAACTTGTATTTTAGAGACAATGCAATGCAAGTTACAAATATATGCAGGAAGCAAGAGAGGAAGTCCATACGGGTGAACAGATGATGACAGCATCTTCATTCATGGGTGATCTACTCCTTTAACGATATTCCCAGCCTGCCCTTTATGGACAAAACAGTGCTGGAGAACCTGAGGGAGAGGAGGAGAGGATATGCCGAGAGCCATTATTATTAGCCGTCAATTAAAAGCGCACACAGTGCGAGCGGCTTTTGTTCTCGTGGTTGTGAAGATCCCCGACCGAGCGCCTCTCTTTTCCCGCTGCCACACTGTTTCAGCCCCAAATCTCACTCCGCTCTAATGAGAGAATGGACTAAATCTGTGCTCAACACAGAACATCTGTAGACGGGATAAAATCCACTTGCTCTCCCCCTGAGAGAGACACAGTCTCTAAATATATGCATTCGTTTAAACTGACTCACACAATTTCTGTTTGCTACAAGCAGCATCAGCAACATCATGCAGTGTGTGTGGGGCATCTGCTAGTATAAATTATTAAAAAACAGACCTTTGTTTGAAAAGGTCATGCTAACCTGCTGGAAAGAACATCTTAGCATGAATTTCCTTGGTGGTTCAGACTAGTTCATGCTGGTTAGTGCTAGTACAGCGCAGGGGATAGACATAGATGTGCTGTTTGTTTCCAAAAAGAAACTCAGGGGACGCATTACCACAATTTAAAGTCAGCATGGAAGTTGTGAGCCTTTTCTTTTCTGTTGTAACGTATATTCAAGTGAAACGACTTCTTGAGCAAGAAAAAATTTGAGGCGGGGCTTGATTTGGTCCATGGGGAAGTGATTGGTTGGTGGTTATTGGTGCATCTCATGTGAGTGACAGTAAACACGCCATCAGAGAATAGATGTTCAGACATTCCTCAAATCATGTGTTGGATACACTAATGTTCATTTGTAAGGTTCAATGAAGCAGCCGTGCTCACTGGTCACTTTCGCAGCCCCACCCTGGTTGGCGATCCAACTGGAAGTGGTCCGATCCAACTGTTGGCACGGCCGTCATGGGCCCTCCTGCCAGCCTTGCCCACCTGTTCCAGTGTTCAGCCCAAATCCTAAAGAAAAGAATGAAGACCAGGGCTGTGTTATTCACGAGTGAATTGTGAATACCTTATCAATTTTTAATTTAGTAGAATTGAATTGTGTTGGGGGAGAGAGAGAGAGAGAGGGAGAATTGGCTTTTATTTTATAGAACAATTTATGTATATATTTTATTTATTTTATTTTAAATAAATTATATTACTATATTATATAAATTATATATTTAAATAAATATCTATTATATACAACCAAAAATGATCAACTTCTGTTATTGTTGTTGTTATTATCTATCTATCTATCTATCTATCTATCTATCTATCTATCTATCTATCTATCTATCTATCTATCTATCTATCTATCTATCTATCTATCTGTCTATCTATCTATCTATCTATCTATCTATCTATCTATCTATCTATCTATCTGTCTATCTATCTATCTATCTGTCTATCTATCTATCTATCTATCCATCTATCCATCTATCCATCTATCTGTCTATCTATCTATCTATCTATCCATCTGTCTATCTATCCATCTATCCATCTATCCATCTATCCATCTGTCTATCTATCCATCTATCCATCTATCCATCTGTCTATCTATCTATCTATCTATCTATCTATCTATCTATCTATCTATCTATCTATCTATCTATCTATCAATCTATCTATCTATCTATCTATCTATCTATCTATCATCTATCTATCTATCCATCTATCTATCTATCCATCTATCATCTATCTATCTATCTATCTATCTATCTATCTATCTATCTATCTATCATCTATCTATCTATCTATCTATCTGTCTATCTATCCATCTATCCATCTATCTATCTATCTGTCCATCTGTCCGTCTATCTATCTATCTATCTATCTATCTATCTATCTATCCCATCTGTCCCATCTGTCTATCTATCTGTCTATCTAAAGTAGCCACATTTTTTATGTATTATGTAAAAGTACTCAAACATACATGCATTTATTTAAAGAATATATTTACATGTATACATATACATATATATAATCTTATTACATATAAATATTTTACAATTAAATTGTAACGCGTAGACTTGGATGAAGGCACGTAGACTAAGGCTGTTACATAAAATAGTTTAATTATAATCCACAGGGATACATACAGGAAACAGGAGAACTCCACGCACGATACTTTAAGAATAGACAAGGACTGGACTGACACAGAGGGAATAAATACACAGAAACACAGGAGGATAACGAGCGGGGGCACAGGTGACGGACGTGATTACGAACGAGACACAGCTTACTTAAATGAACTGATAACGAGACAGGCACATGGGGAAACAAAACAAAGATCACATGACAACCGATGAAAGCAAAACAAAGGAACACATGACAGGTGACAGGACAAAACTAAACAACAGTTCATGGGTGTGACATAAATATAATATATTTTTGTTAAATAAATATATGAATGTGTATTTATATATACATAATAAATATACACAGTACACACATATAATGTAAACAAACTTATTTTGGATGCGATTAACTGTGATTAATCGTTTCACAGCACTAATGTGTGTGTATATATATATATATATATATATATATATATATATATATATATATATATATATATAATGTTAATAAGTAATTATATAATTATATAACATCATATATATATTTTTTTTCTTTATACAAATGTAATATTAATTTCATATCTATGCAGCCTGGTGTGGTGGAGAGTTTGTGGTTCTAAATGACAAAATTAATCTGTTCTGATAGCTGTGTTAATTGTTTTGAAAGCACTTAGATCAGAGAGATGTGTCTAATTAGCTGAAGAAGGAATTGAAAAGAATAAAAGTGTCTGCCAAATGAATAAATGTAAATGTATTCCAAATGAAAGATGTTCTGTAGTTCTATGTTTTGTTGGAGGTAATAGGATTAAAGCTTGTGTGCAATTCAGTAAACTCCTCTTCCTGTCATTCGAGTTTAACATCCAGTGTGCTGTGGCCGGTTCAGTTCAAATTCACACTCATGAAAGGGAGTTAGTTGTTAAATTCTGAAGCTTTGTGCTCAATTGTGGTCAACAGCTTGTTGCATCCTTCATCTGGCTCTCTAGACTGTCGACACAAGCGTGGGTGCGCTCAGCGCTCGCGTCGTCGGTTTTATGGGTTCCTCTCTCAGTTCGATCTCTTTCTGTTTTCATTTCATGCTGAGTGGACAGACACAATGTGGGGAGTTTTGTGATTGTAAATATTGTTGTGATTGTGGAGTGCAGCTTGGTTGACATTGAGTAACTCTTGACATTGACCTGTTTGGCACTCTGGGTGGGAAGGGGTTAGGGTCTTTTATTGTCTTGTGAATATGGCCGAAGAGTTTAAGGGTGAGTGGATAGACAGGATTGGTGTGAAGTGGTACTTTTATGTGTGCAGCACACTTAGGGACAAAGCTGTTGTTGGATATTGAATGGAAAGCCGACAGTAGTGTGGGTGAACTGATGGGATATTCATCATGTTGTCCTGTGAGAAGAGAACTGGCTACTTTAAACCCATACGGAAAATTAACTGAATGTATATACCGCAGCTGAATGATGCAAAAAGAAGAATCTCATAGACGTGGAGCAAAAGTTAATTTTAATAATGCGGCTTATGCAATTCATGAAGTGTTGCCAATCCATGGTTGTCCCGTGGAATTGGGCTACTTTAACACTGTTGCATGACCCCAAGTAACACGATACGATAAAGGACAAAGCTGTTTAAATTACATCGGTTAAAGCACTTATAACATAATAACATGGTTTATAACTTCTGAGCTGTAGGTGGTGCTATGATAATTCTGCATGCACCCTCAAGTCACACCTGTGATGGCATGTACCAAGTTTTGTGTCAATATACAAAACTTTTGCAAAGATACAGCCGTGTATCCATTTTGGTGTGTTCCCAGTCGCAGTCAAATTTGTTGACGCCGTGTAAAACAATTGTTGGGTCTATCAAAAATCTTTTAATAACTTTTTGTCATGAGTGTCTGTAGATGCTACATACCAAATTTCATACAAATCAGACAAATTTTGTGGTTTTGAATAAAATTCAGAATGGCAGACAGTAAGTGTGGTAGAATATGGCAAATTTGGTATTGTTGGATTCAGCATGAGCCAACAAATCTAATGATGTAAGTTTGATCAATTTTGCATGTGTTATAAACATTTTCACAAATTTCATGATATCTCTGACCACTAGGGGGTGCTGATCTAAAACTTTACAGGTCATCTCAGAACATGGCCTCGATGAATCATACAGAGTTTCGTACACTCAAAAAAAATTTCAGTTTAAGTTTTATGTCATTTACTTACATAGCAATTTTCCATCCATTTGGATTACATAGCTTTAACATAAACAAACAAATAAACTTAATGTGATTCATATTTGTCAGTCATACGTAAATGAAATAGGTACGATTTATGTAATAGTTCACAGGTTAATGAACACTGTTTTGTGCGCACTACTGAGTTAAAGCACCGTTGAAGCAGTGTCAGAGTTAATGAGATCATTAAGTGCTGATTGAGCATTAATGATGAACGCCTGCTGTTAACAAGCAGAATCACTGAGGGACAGAGAAACACAAGAACTACAACTGATGAAATCAACTGAAGATAAAAGACATTTAATCTCTCACTATTCATATACTCAACTATTACATAAATCGTACCGATTTCATTTACACACGACTGACAAATATGAATCACATTAAGTTTATTAGTTTGTTTATGTTAAAGCTATGTAATCAAATGGATGGAAAATTTGTATGTAATTAAATTACATAAAACTTATGTTTAGACAGAAATATTTTTTTGAGTGTAATGATACGTTTATGCGTTTGTAAAACACAGCATTTTATGATAAAATTCAAAACGGCCGACCACAGAAAATTGGATCGTTCAACTCGGCATGCCTCAAGGAATCTAAGGAGACTATCTTCATGATTTGAGTACAAGAAATTGTAAACATACTGTGCATGTACCCCCAAGTCATGCCTGTGATGACATATATCATATTTGTTTTCAATACACCAAATCATTGTGAAGATACAGCATCCATGTCCATTTTTGCTTGCTCCCCGTCAAATTCGTTGATCCGCTATACGAAAACGGATTGGCCAATCAAAAATCTTTTAATAATAATGGTTTGATAATGTGTATTCAAACCATAGAATCAGAGGGAAATTTTTTTTTGTTGTGAGCATAAACATGAGTTAATCTTTGAACTGTTGGTGGCGCCCTTCGATCTTGATGCCTAATAATCAATAATATTTTTACATTTAAAAAATAAGCATACACACAAAAGTTTGGGGTCAGAAAGATAAAAAAAATGAATACAAAAATACATTGAATTTATCTGAAGTCAGAATAAAGACATTTACGTTAGAAAATATTTTTATTTCAAATAAGTGTTTTGAACATTTATGTATGTTGTAATGAGCTTCATTGTTGATAAACTTCCCTCAGCACTGAAGTAAAATAACCATTCCCTTTTTTTTTCTATTCACAAAAGTGATGAACCGGCTTCATTTGAGCTTTTTTCTTTTGCTTCTGCTGCCTCTTTCCCCACATGGTTTGATATCAACAAATAAGTGAACACAGGCTATTAGCTCCATGCTGTGTGTGTCAAATTCAAATAATATTAATGAATATACAGTTTTTAAGTGTCAGAATGAGCTACGATTTGTATGAGAATATTTTCCAGCAGCTTAAATGGTGTCTATAGGAGGTGGCACCCTATGCAGCCAGAAAGATGCTGTTTATAAATGCTGATTCAGTGAGCCACTTTCCGCACACGTACACCGTGTTTGCGAGAGCTTCGCTCCTGAGGGAAAGCCTAAAAAAGGCCCATGTATCAGAACTCTCTGACACACTTCTCTCTCTGTCCGAGAAGGAGGAGGTTTTTGAAGGCAGAGATGGGTGATTGATGGGGCTCATCCCAGACTTGCCCCATAATCAATACGATCGATCGGTCTGTTACTCTGCTGTCAGAGCAGCGCCGCGTTAAGCGCCTCACCTTGTGAGCGATTCGGATCATCCGTTTGGGATAAATGACTTGCGTTAGAAACCTTTGAATAGCCCTGTGATTAATCTTGACATCTCTGAAGGAATCACAACTGAACGCTGTTGCTCCAGTCAAGGCGCTTTTCGCAAATTGTTTACTTCTGTTGATATAAAAAGATAAACGTTCTTAGAATATATTTTTGTTAGATGGGAAATTAGAGTAACAACATGAACATCAAAGTGATTTTTCCACAACAACTACATACATTTATCCACTAACCGTTCAGAAACGTCTAAAAGTTGTAACTTCTTCCTGAGTCTCTCCATCAGTGTCGACTCCGGTTTGAACAATGTTAGGCTGAACATGTTACTCATTTTGGCTGCGTGAGATTCTCCAGCTTTGTTGTTGTTGAGCAACCGAAGTGTGAGCTGTTAAAGCTCCGCTCTCTTCTGGAAAGGGGGCCGGGAGCAGCAGCTCATTTGCATTTAAAGGAACAAACAAACAGTGTTTTTGCTCAGACCCAAATAGGGGCAAATTTGACAGGTATGGAAGCCCGTTTCTGCCACAGTAAAGAAAATAAATATGAGTCTTTAAGTCATAATAGTGAGAAACTTTCTCGTAATAATGATGTAGTTTCTCATAATAACAAAAAAAAATTCTCTTAATAATGCAAAACTTCTACGCATACGCAAACCAGCGGAGCAGAAGGGCGTGGCATGCCAGCGACATCTGCTGGTCAAAGTTGTGTATATGCGAGAACACTTGAACAAGGCATGTTCTGCAAAACAGTTGTTTTCGTTAAAGTGAGTGCAATCTATAGTATCATTAAAAAACATCAATTATAATTTATCAGTATATCTTCAATACTTCTCCATGAGCACGAGAAGGTGGAACACAACGACGGCTGCTCGTGCGCACCGGTGGAGATTGTTGCATTTATTCATTAAGTGCAACATCTTTATAAAATGTGTGGGTTTATGTGTTAATATTAAAACATGTTTCGCGGATGAGTCTGGGCTATTTGATGTGCAGGTTAGCCTAGACATACAGAAAACACCTTTTAAGATGTTTAACATATTAGAATGTATGAAAATATGTTTTAGACAGCTTTCCAGGTGAAGCTTTCTTTGACAGACTCCTACCTATTTGGTAAAAGGGAACACAACTGCCCTTTTTTCAGTTTTTTTCTTTAGCCAGGTTTTTGTTTATTTATTTATTTTGCCTTTCTACTGTATAGGCAGCCATGTTTTATTGAAAGTGTTGAAGTGCCCTTTTAAATTCAATAATGTAAGCTTGATCTGCTGGAAAACCTTGCACTGGTAAAACTGTCTATCCAGTCTTGTTTAAACATTCAGGGTGTGCATAATAAAATAATGAATTAAGAAAGTAAATGGGTCAGCTTTGATTTCTTGTTGCTGAAATAGTGGGCTAAATGGAAATTGAATAAAATTGAAAATATCCTCACCTGTGGCAGATGACTGCGGCAGTTCTGTCTTCTCCTGGCGTTTGGCTCATTTGTTCTTGCAACCTCAGGCAAAATGTCAGTAGCATTGAAACAATGAATCATAAAACAGTCTCATTTAATGATAAAAGATGACTGGCGACAGCAGGCAGTGACAGCAGGGTGTGATTCAGAAACATGGTTATTGCTTATTCATTCTAAGCTGTCGCTCCATGTCTTCAGAGTGAATATTCCTCATGTTCAATCATTCAGAGTGCTGATGAGAAGCAAAAGTACTGCATCAGGACAGAGATTTTCACTTCAAAAGTCACTCTCCACAGTAAAAAATTATTCCTTTATTTATTATTTCCCAATGTCCTTCTAAACCATGATTTTCACATAATTGAAGTGATCCATACAAATCGTGCTATATATAATATAGAGCTATACATAATATAGGGCTGTCAAGCGATTAACATTTTTAATCAAATTAATTACACAATGTGGCGATTAATTAATAAAATTAATTGCAAAATAACTGCACATCAAATTTGGCTGAGAAATTATTTAAAGTCATTATTGTGTTAAATGACAGAAGAATCAATTTCTGAAGAGCATTTTTTAGTCCAAAGTGGGCGGAGCCGGCCATCGCCATCTTGGCAGCGTGTCACCGTGGCAAAGAAGCGGGATGTAACGGATAACTGACAGCAAACGGCTAGTAGTGACAGCAGCAGCAATCCACCTGTCACTCAAGTGGCCACACCCTAAATTATAAAACTGCCAGCAGGTGGCAGTAAATGTCTAAATGAGTAAATCAGTTAGTCATTCATTCAGACGATTCATTCGGGATTGAAGAAAATGGCTCTCTTTAAAAATGGGCCATTGAATCATTGGTTTACCCATTTGATTCACTCAAAACGCGGATTCACTCAGAAATGGGTTGCTCCAAGAAGTATGACAGTTCTGCTCTGGCTTTATAGGTAATATTTTCTTTGGCAAAACTGAGCAAATTTAACTTCTTATTTATTGAAATTTAACTGTTGTATAAAATCAATATCATGTTTGTATGGAAGCTTGTTTCCACCCCTAAATAAAAGAATAAAAAGACTTTTTATCTTCCAATTGCGACTTTTTATCTCACAATTCTGACATTTTTCTTGCAATTGCGAGATTTAAACGCAATTGCGTCTTATAAAGTCAGAATAATGAGCTTATATCTCATACCTCTGACTTTATATCACACAATTTTGATTTTTATACCTCACAACTCTGACTTTTTATCTCACAATTCTGACTTTATATCTCGCAATAACACGCAATTCTGAGAAAGAAAGACAGAATTGTGAGATAAGTCTTTTTTTATTTTTTTTTTATTTCATAGTGGAAAAGAACTTCCATACATTTGCACTCTTGGTATTCAGGACAAATGGTACTCAAGATATTGCTTAACTAACATCTATCTCTTCTCTTTTTTCATTTTTTGCCCTGTTATCTTGAATTTTAGGGGCATATAACTACATTCTATAGCATCCGTCATGCAGTGAGTTCTTATTCTGAGCTCCTGAAGTCAGGCATATGTAGTAAAAGTCCTTGATGCTCCTCGTTTCTGTTTCTCCTCTTGCTCTGAGATTGAGCTCTTTTATTGAGCTGGGTGTGAATCGACTGTCTTGTTGGCTCAAGGTTTGGAGTACGTCTGGAGATGTGACCCGCTTGTCTTCTCTGCTCTGATGGATTTAATTATGTGCCAGGTTTTTGTGGGAGGTGAGGCTTTATTGTCTGTTAATTACGTTGAAGATGGATCTGAGATGTTCCTCATTCTTATAATTGCCTTTTTCTCCTACGCCCGTGCTTGAGTGGCAGAGTAAGAACAGAGCTGAAGGAGTAAATCTCAGGAAGAAATGTCCAGGTCATTTTTCACCACATACTTTCATTTCATAAAGAAAATGAAGAATATTTTTAGAACCATTGCAATGTTTTGTATAGTGACAGTTCGAAGAGAGTCTCAGGCATGTTTTAGGATGTGTGTGCTTCAGCTAGAGGAACTGCAGCTCTGGCCTTGTCACTCATTCATAGAGTTGAGCGTTTCTTTGAGGCTTATACACAGCATTGTGTCCCCGAGAGAAGAGCAAGGCTGCTCACAGCTCCCGGTTTTGATCGCTTTGGTGAAAAGTCGACACATTAGTGGTCCTTGGTGTTTTTCTGTTCTTTGACCTTTTCTAAAAATAGTCCCTGTGTAGGAAAAACACTTAAAGCATCTAAGATACTGAGCTACTGCTTGCTTAGTTATTTGACATTTTTTCCAAAGAGAGAGAGAATGCGTGTACATGTATGTATGTGTGTGTGTATATATATATATATATATATATATATATATATATATGGGATATATTAGGCGCAAGTGAACCTTTTGTCCTCAAAGTGGATATGTTAGAAGAAGGAAAAATGGTTAAGTGAGTTTGACAAGTGCCAAATTTTGATGGCTAGAAGACTGGATCACAGCATCTCCAAAACTGCAGCTCTTGTGGGGTGTTCCTGGTCTGCAATGGTCAGTGTCCATCAAAAGTAGTCCAAGGAAGGAACAATGGTGAGCAGGACAGTGGTCGAGCAAAGGCTGGCCCATCTGGTCCGATCCAACAGACGAGCTCCTGTAGCTCAAATCACTCAAGTGAATCAGTTTGTTGCGTATTAGGCTGAATAGATGCAGACCAGTCAGGGTGTCCATGATGACCCCTGTCCACTGCCGAAAGCGCCAACAGTGGGCATGTGAGCATCAGGACTAGACCACGGAGCAATGGAAGAAGGTGGATTTCTTTTAAATCACGTGTATGGCCGGGCTATCTGGGGAACACATGGCACCAGGATGCATTATGGGAAGAGGGCAAGCCGGTGGAGGCAATGAGATGCTTTGGGCAATGTTCTGCTGGGAAACCTTGGGTCCTGCCATCCGTGTGGATGTTACTTTGACACATACACCAACCTAAGCATTGTTGCAGATCATGTACATCCTTTCATGGAAACGGTATTCCCTGTGGCTCTTTCAGCAGGATAATGCGCCCTGACACAAAGCAAAAATGGTTCAGGAATAGTTTGAGGAGCACAACAATGAGATTGTGGTGTTGACTTGGCCTCCAAATTCCCCAGATATCAATCCAATCGAGCATCTGTGGGATGTGTTGGGATGGGCTCCACCTCGCAACTTACAGGACTGAAAGAATCTGCTACAACATCTTGGCGTCAGATCACACGGCGCTCCTTCAGGGGTCTAGTGGAGACCATGCTTTGACAGGACAGGGCTGTTTTGGCAGCAATAGGGGGACCAACACAATGTTAGGAAGGTGGTCATAATGTTATGCCTGATCGGATTTCATAAAAGCAAATTCTATGGGTTTTGAATGACATGATGATCACATTCTTCACACTCACCGTATAGCGAGCACTAGGGCCAAACATTCGAGCACAGCTGCAACTTGTGTGCAACACAATATTAGGAAGGTGGTCATAATGTTATGCCCGATCTGTGTATTTTTGTTTACACTCACATTTTACCTGCCTTTCAGCAAATAATCAGTAAGGACAAACGGATAAATGTCATCATATAATTAATATTCATGATGCAGACTAATAAGGTGTATCATATGCCCCAAATTATAACCATTGTTTATTTATTTGTTTGTTTGTTTTTTTAGTATGGCTGCACAATTTGGAAAAATAATTGCCTCACATTCACCACTGGGTGAATATTATGTCAACTAATTGATATTCATGAGCCCACCCACTTTTTCAACAGCATTGATTCTGGAGGGTTTTTTCCATTAATTTCTCCCGTAGGGATTTCAAAAAAATATATTTTTAAAGCATTAAAAGCAATGAACCAAATCAACCAGCTATGAGGTCAATCATAACACTACAAACTTTAATTTGAAAAAAACAAAAAACAAAAAAAATCTATATGAATAATTATGTGAATCATTTTAATAAAATAAGAGGGATTATACAAAATGCATGTTTTTATTTAGTACTGTCCTGTATAAGATACTTTACATAACAGACGTTTACATATAGTCCACAATACAAAAACTGGCTCAAAAGTTTTCATTGTGTTTCCTTCTGGAGCATCAGCGAATGTTTGTTTTTAATAGTTCTTTCTGAGTCCCTCGATTGTCCTCAGTGTGAAAAGATGGATCTCAAAGTCATACGGTCCCTTCTGCATTTAGTCGTCCCTTCTGGAAAGGGTTCAAATATGCAAAAGATGGCGTAAAACTGAAGAATTTGCAGGACCTGAAGGTTTTTTCTGAAGAACGTTGGGCAACCTTCCAGTGTTTTTTCTTCTAGGTCATCTTGTGAAGTGGCCAAAATGAAATCGCTGTTTTTGAACCTCATTAACTATTCATGAAGTTTTAAGAGCATTTTATGTCAGGGCCCATACGGAGACGCACGGTGACTTCTGTTCCTCCACGCCAGCTCATGTTTCTCCTGCCATTGCGCTGCTGTTCGCTGACAGGTGAATTACGTACGTGAGAACAGGAACACAGACGCTTATTCCAAACATTGACAACGGCCCAGACGTTTTTAGTTGCTCCGCTGTCAGCCGAAGCTGTTTACGGCCAGCAGTATTTTGGTGTAAAGTGACTCTTTTAGTTGCGGCTATAAAACAGTTGACCTCTCACAGGCGATGTTTCTTTTTTTCTCTTCATCCATCAAGCTTTCCCTGTGGATTTTATTTGTATCCTGCTTCTTTCAAGAAATGAGATGCATTCAGCAAGTGTTTCACAGAGAGACTATTAGGATGTTTCATTACAGCGACTGTAGATTGATTTTACCTTCTCAGTTGAAGGTCTGATTATTCAGAGTCAGATTGAGTGCCTGCTGACATAAATTATCACTGAAAATAATGTCTTCTTTATTTACCCTAAAGGTACTGGTTGCCAGTCTGGTTTGCTGGTTTTAGTGTGGTTTTGGCATTTAACCAGGAGTAAAGCTTTGATGATATTAATTTAATTCCATAAAATTGTAATAAGTGGCGTAATTTTGTTTTGATTTCAATTGAAATGTTGATTTTACTTCACTAAGCTCAACCATTTACCTTTGTTGGTAATTATGTGAAAAGGTATTTTATTTTATTTTAGTTTATTGCTTGGTTAGAATTTAAAACCACACAACTCTGTTATTTATTGTATAAAAATTATTACATATTTTCTTATGTTTATGGGAAGTTTAAAAATAACTATAAGCCAAATCTAATTTAGTCTCTTTATTTTATTATTTTGGTTTGTTGATTTGATTATTAGGTTTTAATTTGGATGTTGCTCGTTTATGGCATGAAGATAACAAAAACAAACAACTTAGTAATTTAAAATGTCAAAATATTGAGTTTCAAAATTGCAAATTTCATATTTATATATATATATATATATATATATATATATATATATATATATATATATATATATATATACATACATATACATATATATTGCTCCCTTTTTGTGGAAAGTGCAAGCTGCAAATGTCTTTGTCGTGACAAAAAGAGTACAGTGTGCACTTGACAGACGCTACTGTGTTGCTGTAAGTGTCTCTCTTCACACACCATGTGTTTGCTCTAAACTGATTGATGAATCCATTCGAGCACCGTCAACACAGGTCAGTGTACAGTGAACCAAAGTGATATGGACAAACACTGCTGGGACTTTATTGTCGCTGTGTGTGTGTGTGTGTGTGTGTCCTCTACAGGTCTTAAGACATATCTGATATCCGGCAGGAAGGTGAAGCACACCCAGTGGAGCTGCCCTCCGTCTGCTCTGGTGACGAGCGAGCTCAGAAAGTCTCTCAGTGCCACGTCCTTCAGCCCTGACATCACATCCTCAGCCTGCGCTCTGACACCGGGCTCGGACAGAGCTAAGGTCAGTGTTCCTAGTTAGTTTCCATGGTTGTTAATGTAGTTCAGACAAGTGTTCACTGTTGGCCAGAGGAGAACTGGCCCCTGACTGAGCCTGGTTTCTCCCAAGGTTTTTTTCTCCATTTTGTTGGAGTTTTGGTTCCTTGCCGCTGTTGCCTTTGACTTGCTTAGTTGGGGGCACTTGCTTGATATTCAGCAGTGTTTTTAGTGTGCCTGCATTTGGCGCCGTTGTATACAAACTGAGCTGAGCCGGACGATTACGTCACTGTTTTCTCCAGTGCTGATATACATAAATTAACTAGACTAATAACTATTGATCTTTGCAACGGAATGAATCAATAATATACAGAATAAGCTGGACAATGACACTATTTTCTTTAAGAACTGCTGTGCAGCCAAAAATGATTTGCCGATTATTAATGTAAAGCTGCTTTGCCACAATTTGCATTGTAAAAAGCGCTATGTAAGTAAAGGTGACTTGACTTGACTAGTTACGCACAATTTCCCTGTTGATTAACCTCCCTCGTGTATTTAAGCCCTCAGTTCTCCATTTGAGTGGACAGTATGCGTAAATGGTTTTAACTGAAGAGATTCTGTATAAAACATGATACAGTAATAACAGCAATATTGTGTGTATTTAACAAACCAATTAATAAAATTGTATAAAATCATGTGAAATCTATAAAATATATACAAAAATATATAAATGCGAAATATTGCAAACACAGTTGAACATCATACAAGTTGAACTTCATGTATCTTTCATGGAGTCACGTCCTCATGTTCTGATATCAGTGATCTCTACAACCTGTCAAACTGTGAAAACCCAATTCAGACGCTCCTCCAGTATACCAGAGTATGTCAGTTTACCCTTATTTGCTGATAATTCTGATTATGTTCAAGATGGACACATTTCAAACATAGCTCTCCTCTGAGAAAACATAGCGATCAGGTGTTTTCAATATCATCTCAAATGAGCATTGTTGGGGCTAACACATTACATGTAACTTAATCTGATCACTTTTTGATGTTATAAGTAAAGTAACACATTACAAGTAATGTACATTACATAATCCACATTACTTTTTGATATTATGAGTAAGTAACACATTACAAGTAATGTGCATTACATAATCCGATTATTTTTTGATTTTACGAGTAAAGTAACGCATTACAAGTATTGCGCATTACATGATCAGATTACTTTTTGATGTTCCAAATAAAGTAACGCATTACAAGTAATGTGAATTACATAATCAGATTACTTTTTGATGTTACAAATAAAGTAACGCATTACAAGTAATGTGCATTACATAATCAGATTACTTTTTGATGTTACAAATAAAGTAACGCATTACAAGTAATGTGCATTACATAATCAGATTACTTTTTGATGTTACGAATAAAGTAACGCATTACAAGTATTGCGCATTACATAATCAGATTACTTTTTGATGTTACGAATAAAGTAACGCATTACAAGTATTGCGCATTACATAATCAGATTACTTTTTGATGTTACGAATAAAGTAACGCGTTACAAGTAATGTGCATTACATGATCAGATTACTTTTTGATGTTACAAATAAAGTAACGCATTACAAGTAATGCGCATTACATAATCAGATTACTTTTTGATGTTACGAATAAAGTAACGCATTACAAGTAATGTGCATTACATAATCAGATTACTTTTTGATGTTACGAATAAAGTAACGCATTACAAGTAATGTGCATTACATAATCAGATTACTTTTTGATGTTACGAATAAAGTAACGCATTACAAGTAATATGCATTACATAATCAGATTACTTTTTGATGTTACGAATAAAGTGACGCATTACAAGTAATGTGCATTACATAATCAGATTACTTTTTGATGTTACGAATAAAGTGACGCATTACAAGTAATGTGCATTACATAATCAGATTACTTTTTGATGTTACGAATAAAGTAACGCATTACAAGTAATATGCTTTACATAATCAGATTACTTTTTGATGTTACGAATAAAGTGACGCATTACAAGTAATGTGCATTACATAATCAGATTACTTTTTGATGTTGCGAATAAAATAACACGTTACAAGTAATGTGCATTACATAATCAGATTACTTTTTGATGTTACGAATAAAGTAACGCATTACAAGTATTGCGCATTACATAATCAGATTACTTTTTGATGTTACGAATAAAGTAACGCATTACAAGTATTGCGCATTACATAATCAGATTACTTTTTGATGTTACGAATAAAGTAACGCATTACAAGTAATATGCATTACATAATCAGATTACTTTTTGATGTGACGAATAAAGTGACGCATTACAAGTAATGTGCATTACATAATCAGATTACTTTTTGATGTTACGAATAAAATAACGCGTTACAAGTAATGTGCATTACATAATCAGATTACTTTTTGATGTTGCGAATAAAATAACGCGTTACAAGTAATGTGCATTACATAATCAGATTACTTTTTGATGTTGCGAATAAAATAACGCGTTACAAGTAATGTGCATTACATAATCAGATTACTTTTTGATGTTATTAGTAAAGTAACACATTACAAGCAATGTGGATTAGAAATCATACTACGTAATCCACATTACTTTTTGATGTTACGAATAAAGTAACGCATTACAAGTAATGTGCATTACGTAATCCGATTACTTTTTGATGTTACATGTAAAGTAACGCATTAAAAGTGATATGCATTTTGTAACCATATTACTTTTTTAATGCAAAGTATTGCATTACAAGTCAAACATTATGTAATCACATTACTTTTTAATGTAAATCCAAATGACTTTCTAATAACATAAATACATTTATTTACAGTCACTACAGTCATTACAGTCAAAAGTTACTGCATATGAAGTGTTTCCAAAAACAACAGTCACGAATGACGCTTGATAGTGTCTAATTTTGTGTTCACAATATATTGCACAGGGATCTAGGGAGCTGATTTTAGTCCCTGGATTTGTTTTGGTTGTCTAAGTTAATATATGTTCATCAAATAATTTTCTGAAAATATTAATACAAATGTATATTTGAATTTAAGAAGTCAGTGTATTACGTGTTGTATTGGGTTTCATTTATTATCTTAATGCATGCTGCTTTCTCTCAAGCGATCTCTGAACAGTATTATTCCATTTACAGAAGAAAAGTCCCTGCTGGAAACACAAAACACACACCATGCTGATGCATTGTGTGAAACACTGCAGTGATTTGTGAAAGGCCATGAGGGATCGTAATGAGCACGTCAATAAGAGAGCGTGTTCAGATCTGTGAGATCATAATGTGCCTGTGTGCAATGCATCCACCTCTCCTTTTAAATTTGATTGATCAGTCAAATGCATGGTGCATTCATCCAAGCAACCTTTCAGAGGACACCGCATTACCCAGCAGCCTTTGCAAAAGATACCCTCGTCATTGCACTTTAATACTGATGGGACCTTCGGTTGCAAGCGATAGCGGAAAATAAGGGAAGGCAGGAGACATGCTGCTCTCTCCTCCCGTGCAAACAACAGAGAGATAATACAAGAGTGTCTATCTTCGTCTGTAGTAATTATTCATCTCCAAAGCTAAACGCTGCTGATTTTTAATCCCCTGCATATTCAAACGACAAATGTTAAATGGCAGATGCAACACATTTTTGAGCTGCTTCCTGAAGCTGCTACTGTTGTTTGAAAAAACCCATAGGTATTAAACTTTGAAAACCACAGACATCCCAGCTAACAGGGAACATTCTCAGAACGTTCTGGAAAGGTTCTCTTAATGTTATGAACAAATGTTCGTCTATCAATGTTAGTAGAATGCTTGCACAAAGTTAAAGATGCAGTAAGTGATTTCTGAGAAACGCTATTGTACTTGGATTGGACCAAGCGGAGCAACACACTTGTAGCCAATCAGCAGAAGGGGGCGTGTCCACTCATGATGGGGGAGGAGAGGTAGAAAGAGTGATGGCTAAGAGACATTACAAAAGTGAAAAGCTCAGAGGAATATCACTGGAAAAAGAAGGGTTATGATCAGGCAAGAGCTTTAGGACCCACGTTAATGTTAGAAAAGCTTTCCATTGCTGGAGAGACCTGAGCGGGAAGGCCTGAAAACGGACGCTGAGGTTGCATTTTTTTTTTCTGCTTCTACGTGAGAATCATTGGTTTTGTTGTTTCATAGGTCCAAGATATGCAGTTGTTGTAATGTTCGCTTTAGTGACAGGACAGTTTTGAGTGTAATTGACATCCACTCTTGCATTGCATGTTCGTACATTTTGGGGGCGGAGCAATGAAGGGCGGGGGTGTATTTTTTTGGGCTGATTTCAGAATTCGCTTACTGCACCTTTAACTAGGGCTGGAACAATTGATACATTGATTCTCAAATCTCGATTCGTGATGCAATGATTCTGATGTTTACGCTCTCAAATTGATTCTGGGCTTAGTTTTAACAGCATTTTTTAACAACACTCAAATGCTCACAAAGAAGAGTGCTGGAGAGTGCTCGTGCATTCGGCTGAGTCATGTAAGTCATGTAAATGCACTTGCACCTCGGTTCAGAATGCTTTTTTTTGATGCAAGATTAATGTAAATTACACCCTTGTAATTCATTTCAACCGTTTCAAACTTTATGAATGAATATTTTAGATTTAAGTGGTGTGTGTGTGTAAAGGATCTGGAAGCAAGCAGAGTACCAGTGTTTCTAAAGCAAGCAGTGCCATCTACCGTTAAAAACTAAGCTCAGAATCAGTTAGGGAGAGAATTGCGATACATTCGGAAAATATCAGAATCGCTCCAGGTTCTTCGTATCGCGAATCGAGAATCTATTGTCGCAGCCCTGCCTTTAACTGGTCTAAACGTCCTCAAAACATTTCCACAAAAATATTTATAAGCAATTCATGGAACATTTTTTTTCTGAAATGTTTTATTTAGACGTGCGTCTTATGTTTCATAAATCTACTACTTTGTGGAACGTTTAGAGATCATTCAAAAATAATGTCCCTTTAATGTTTGCAAAAAGATAAAATGGAACATTCCCTTGTATGATCCATCAGGCTTTTGAGGAATGTTTATTCTCTCTTTCATCATTGTATTATCATCTCTCTGTTACGTATTATTTAGGAGATATAGAGTGAAAACTGATATTTATATGCATGTCATGTAAGTACTCTGTTATACTGTTATAAAGATCTCATTGATTTACAAGCTATCAGAATTTCATCTTACATTTTGGCCATATTAATGTCAGCAGCCGTACCAAATTGCATATTTTTCTCAGTTTGGGACTGTTTTTGTGGGTTTTTTTTTCTCCTTGAGTTTGAGCTCCATGTTATCATTATATCATATAAGCCATAAAAGCTTGATGCATTAGAAATGATACTCAACAATGAATATTAATATTTATTTATAGATTTTACACATGTTTAATAAACCATTCTAAGTAAAAAAGAAAAAATAATTCTGAATATTTTTTCCATTTGTCAGTCTTTACAGGGTTAAACACCTAGCAATGCCATAGCAATCACTTAGCAATGTGCTAATAACAATCCCCACACTAGCATTTTGTTGGATCACTGATCTTCCCATGTGGATTCTTGTTTCTAACTTTAGTTTTTTATTGAATTAAATCAGTAAGTGAAGTGTTTGACTCTGCTCTGTCTGTTTTTCCATTTCATGTTTTGCTGCTTGTCTCCCCTCAGTCTGCCTGTCCCTCGTGTAGCGTGTTAGCTTCTGAAGACGGGCTGCTTCACAGCAACAGCTGCACAGATCCTGATCACAAAACCATAATCAGCAAGGTGTGTGCATCTGATCTCGATAGAGAATCTGAAAAAATTAGGAGAATCTAAATATTTCCTTACTAAACTGCATGGTGCAACTTAGAAAATACAATGGAGTTTCAATAAATAATGTAATATGACAAGGACATTAATTAAAATGTCCTGCAGTCTTAGATTAGATAAAGTAATGTTTCATTGCAAGGCTACCAGATAGCGCCACCTGTTGGTTATAATAATAAAAACATGATGTGTCAGATGATCCTTCAGAAGTCATTTTAATATGCTGATTTTATGCGCAAGTACTGCTTAATGATTACTGCATCAGCAACTGATAAAGATTCTATATGACTGATAGATTAATATATGAATTGTTATTAATTAAATGTGTCATAACGTATTAATAGTCATGTGCCTCAACAAGTAAAGATATAACATGATACATTTGCAAATCATTAGTTAATCATTAATTAAAGCAGACAGTTTGAAGTTGAAGTACATACAACACACTAACTTACACTATTAGTTAATAAAATGTTAGGGAATTAATGCATTATGACACATTTAATTTATAACAATTCATATATTACTTAATCACATAGAATCTTTATTAGTTGCTGATGCAGTAATCATTAATGGTTTAGTTCAGTCATACATTAAAACATGATTGTCTGTGTATTAGTTAAGCATGAATTAATGCATATCATTGTAAAGTGTTACCATTGTGTTTTTTGAGATAGTCTTATTTACTGAAAATTGTCTTTTTAAGCAGGACCTAGTATGTTTTGTAGAGCTGCACGATTCTGGATAAAATGAGAATCCAAATTGAGATCACGATTCTCCCATGATTCTGAATATATAACCAATCAAAGTAACTTGTAATTCTGTCAAAAATATAAACTGCTGGAAAATGTTTGAATTAATCATTATTATTATTATTATTATTATTATTATTTCAAAAAATGATTTTGAATGAATTCAATGACTTATTAATAAATACTTGTTTCATTACTGGATGAACAATGACAAAAAAAAATTGAAGTCACTTGTCGCTTTGGAATAAGATGTAATTGATGCAAATGTTATTCAAGTTTGTTTTAAAAGGTAGTTTGCTCTGTTTTGATCATTATTGTAAACATCAGCGTTTATATCCTAACTTAAAACTTATATCTCAGTACTTCTGTGATAACTTGAATATTTGTAACACAAAAATATCTAATGTGTGGTTCAAAACTGCTCTCTGGCAGCACAAACACATATTTGAATGTTCCGGGATGATTTTGTCAAAGGTTTTAAAGACGCGTGGGTGCTTGAATCGAGATCACTGTCTTTTTATGATTAATCGTGCAGATTCTTTTAACATTTTCCACATTTAATGTTGCTGCAAAGTCTCAAAAGCACAAAGTCACTCCAGAGGGAGTTTTTCTGAATATCAGTACTAAACTCCTTGAAACGCCTCCATTGTAGTCTTGAGTTTTCCAGAAACAAACACGTCACAATAGTCCTCATTTAAATAATTCCCACCCAAGACATATGCAATAATAGGGCCCCGATCACACAGAATGGGGGCTTTAGTTAGTAGTCTGTTGAACTCTTATGGGAAAGTGCTTGACATTTCTGAAACACATTTGAAGTGATTGACCAATCACAACACACTGGTCCAGCAGACCAATCAGAGCACATTGTGCTTTTCAGAAGGAGGGGCTTCATAGGGACAGGAACTAAACAGAGTGATACTGACAGACTGGGAAGAGAGGTGCTGCAACAATGGAGCATATGTGAAAATAATGTGTTTTTTAAACATTCAAACATGAAAACCTATTCTGGTAGATAAAAAACAAAATCAAGACTGTGTAAAAGGGCGTAATATGGCTTCTTCAACAACATTGTGCTGCGATTCTTTCATTGTTCGTGCCTTCTGAATTGTCTTCAGGGACCGGCAGGCAAGAGCCCCAAGACCCTTAACGGCCTGTTAAGCCCTCATCTGGAGCAGCCCCTGACCCACAGCCAGACGTCTCTGTGCGAGATGCTGCAGGAGAAGGAGAAGAAGTGGCCCGGAGGAGGAGGCATCACCAGCATGGGAACGATGGACCACTCCGCCCTCATCCCACTGCGCTCCAAAAACTTCCGCGAGAGGAGCGACGCTCACTTTGTGGACGTGATAAAGGAGGACAGGTAGGGAACGGCAGCAGTGAGGACGAAGCCCGCTGGGACAAAAATGTCAGACAAGATGGAACGTTATTGTTTAACATCCGCCAGTGGAGGTCATGCTGTTCCCAGAGGGACACTTGATGCACTTTGATGCAGTGTGCTGTGATGTTCTGTGTGTCCTGGGCCGGCCATTTTTCTTGTCTTCCTCTATAAACGCTCTCAATGTACTAAAAAGTTGCCTACAGTATTTTAGTTCAAAATCAGTAACCGTTGTAATCCAGTTTATCTAGGTGCTGATATAGCTCTATTAAAGTACCCCATTATGCTTTTTGAGATATTACCTTTCATGTAGTGTGTAATATATTGTAGCCGTTTGCGAATATAAAAGTTCTGTGAAATCTCAAAGATCAAACTGCAGATAAAAGGAGTTTTTGTTTCCTAAAAGGAAAGCTCACAACAGACTGGGCAATCTGACTGAAGTAAATTGCTCAAATGGATGAAATATATTCACAACTGAATCATAACACGTTATGACTAAATATGAATACGAATCAACCACGAAGGGAATTAGGTATATATGGATATATGGATCAATTACAACGAATTATAATTAATCATGAACATATATAGTCTAAAATTATTTCTAGGTTTAGCATTAATTTAGAAAGACTGGTTTGTTTTGTCCAGCAAAACTATCAGTCCGATTTTCTTATCAATTTTAGAAAGGAAGTTTTCTTCTCTGGCCACGAAAAGAAACTTATTCTAGTACTTAAAAAGCATATAGCTAATGAAATGAAACGTTAAAGGGACTTCAATGTGTTTAATATATGAATATATGATATATACACGAATACATACAACCAAATCTAAGCAGAGCATACAATAAAATAATGAAAGGAAAGAGAGGAAAAGAGAGGTTGATCAAAGAAAGCAAGATTACAAAAAGTTCAACCTTTTGGGCAGCAACGAAATCACTTCAGACAATAAAGTTAAAGCGCATTGAAATTAATTCCAATAGAGAACATGGACTTTTAGCGGGAGAACTTTCCTTTGTCTCTTTTTATGGCCTAATTTGTATGATGTGCAGAGTCCGTTTTCCTCCAAAGTACCTTAAAAGTAGAATAATGCATATTATCATGATATAACACCAATATCTAGTTATGAAATTCACAGAGGAATGTTTTGAATCCCAGAATCATGAGTTTAGGACTCTCAAAGGACATATACATTCTTACATTTGAATATGAGCATTTTAGAGTGAAACTAACACAGCTAACAGATGCAACTAAGTGGGGGTAATATGGGGACATGCATACAAAAAGAAAAACACAGGAAAAACACTTGGGAATATTTATATTTTCATGAATGTCTCTATGTGTTTGTGTGGTCTTCCTGTCCCACAAGCTCTGGGCTTGTGTGGGGGGAAGAATTTAATCTGAGTTGATTCCGATCTTTTTTAAGTCAGGGAGACTTCCAGAGAGATCCTGTTTTACACAGACACATAGCCACATTAAAATGTCGCTTGCCCGTGGCTCTGGACAGGCCGGAGCCAATTAATATTTACCTACGTTAAGTCAGAGGGTTAAAAGCTTTTCCTAAAACCTAAAAATGAATTGATCATCAGTGATCCAGTCCAGATGCTACACTGACCAATCAGAGCAGAGTAGATCAATCACAACAGACTGGATCTTCTGACCAATCAGAGCAGAGTAGATCAATCACAACAGACTGGGCCATCTGACCAATCAGAGCAGAGTAGATCAATCACAATAGACTGGGTCATCTGACCAATCAGAGCAGAGTAGATCAATCACAACAGACTGGGTCATCTGACCAATCAGAGCAGAGTAGATCAATCACAACAGACTGGATCATCTGACCAATCAGAGCAGAGTAGATCAATCACAACAGACTGGATCATCTGACCAATCAGAGCAGAGTAGATCAATCACAACAGACTGGGTCATCTGACCAATCAGAGCAGAATAGATCAATCACAACAGACTGGGCAATCTGACCAATCAGAGCAGAGTAGATCAATCACAACAGACTGGATCATCTGACCAATCAGAGCAGAGTAGATCAATCACAACAGACTGGGTCATCTGACCAATCAGAGCAGAATAGATCAATCACAACAGACTGGGCAATCTGACCAATCAGAGCAGAGTAGATCAATCACAACAGACTGGATCATCTGACCAATCAGAGCAGAGTAGATCAATCACAACAGACTGGGCCATCTGACCAATCAGAGCAGAGTAGATCAATCACAATAGACTGGGTCATCTGACCAATCAGAGCAGAGTAGATCAATCATAACAGACTGGGCAATCTGACCAATCAGAGCAGAGTAGATCAATCACAACAGACTGAATCATCTGACCAATCAGAGCAGAGTAGATCAATCATAACAGACTGGGCAATCTGACCAATCAGAGCAGAGTAGATCAATCACAACAGACTGGGTCATCTGACCAATCAGAGGCAGAGAAGATCAATCACAACAGACTGGATCATCTGACCAATCAGAGCAGAGTAGATCAATCACAACAGACTGGGTCATCTGACCAATCAGAGCAGAATAGATCAATCACAACAGACTGGGCAATCTGACCAATCAGAGCAGAGTAGATCAATCACAACAGACTGGATCATCTGACCAATCAGAGCAGAGTAGATCAATCACAACAGACTGGGCCATCTGACCAATCAGAGCAGAGTAGATCAATCACAATAGACTGGGTCATCTGACCAATCAGAGCAGAGTAGATCAATCATAACAGACTGGGCAATCTGACCAATCAGAGCAGAGTAGATCAATCACAACAGACTGGGTCATCTGACCAATCAGAGCAGAGTAGATCAATCACAACAGACTGGATCATCTGACCAATCAGAGCAGAGTAGATCAATCACAATAGACTGGGTCATCTGACCAATCAGAGCAGAGTAGATCAATCATAACAGACTGGGCAATCTGACCAATCAGAGCAGAGTAGATCAATCACAACAGACTGAATCATCTGACCAATCAGAGCAGAGTAGATCAATCATAACAGACTGGGCAATCTGACCAATCAGAGCAGAGTAGATCAATCACAACAGACTGGGTCATCTGACCAATCAGAGCAGAGAAGACCAATCACAACAGACTGGGTCATCTGACCAATCAGAGCAGAGTAGATCAATCACAACAGACTGGGCCATCTGACCAATCAGAGCAGAGTAGATCAATCATAACAGACTGGGCCATCTGACCAATCAGAGCAGAGTAGATCAATCACAACAAACTGGGTGGGGTTTAGAGAGACAGAATCATTTGTCAAACTGTTTCAGACACTGTGAGAAAAGAGCTGATGCTGCAGTGTATATTATGAGCAAATTAAAGTGTTTTTTGACCTTGGATGAATGTAAACCTGCAGTAGGAGACCTGCAAAACAAAATCATGAACCTTAAAAACAGCACAATGTGGGCACCACTTTATGGAATTGGTCAATTTGACTCTAATCGGATTGACTGTAGTTAACCAAAAAATCACACTATACAAAACAAAAACATTATAAACAGTACTATTTTTTTTTAAACATTTTCAAAACCTTTTAAACGGTAGAAGTGTGGAAAATCACTTGTTTTGTGTGCTTTCCTGAACAGTAGATCATGGTGCTCACAACACTTAGATCATGAGCAGGGGCGGAGCTAGGGCGTGGTGAGGGCTGGTCATTGACGTAAGCACAACTGCTGTTTCTGTCATTTTTTTCTTGGCAATAATTGACCCTTCGCAAAGACCCTCCCCCTTTAGTTACTGTTGCTCTGTCCGACAAGCCATGCGCTCTCTCGCCACACATCAAAAATACATAATAATCAATAAATAGCGTCTAGTGTCTCTTTAATGTGTCGTGACAGATCGCTGTAGCTCCTTCAAGCGGCTCGTGAAGCGATCATCTCTTCATACTAGTTCATTTATAGCATCAAATAAACATGAATGAACATCAGAAGGAATGTTGTTTCAAGCGCGGAAAGACGTGAGTCCACACAATTTTTCAGGTTCAAGTTCACCAACATTAGTCTACTAACTCCCCTGACTGCTTTGTCAGACAAAATGGTGGATTCGGGGTTATGATTGGTCAGATCGCCTGTCAATCAAACTGTTGGTGAAGGGTCAGTCATTTAGAAGCAGAACTGTCTCTTTTTTCCAACCACATCAAACGCGCAATGTGCCTCAAACGAGCGTAGGAAAGCTCAAAAGTAATATTTATGTAAAATTCATAAATATTACACCATTTAAACATTATTTAATACAGAGTGACTGAAACAATCTTTGTCATAGATACACTTGTTTGTTCGCATTGAGTTGACAGTTTGAACGTTCTTGTGCCCATTTATTTATTTTCAAGATCTGAGGTGAATTAGCCAGATCTTTTCATTGAACCTGGGGAAAACAGAATGATATTCAGACTCACATTAGACGTTTTTAACATTAAATAAAGCACATACATACTATATTATCATTGCCATACTCTGCGTTGCTTTTCAAGCCGTGACTTCGTGGAGAAATAGAAACCGTTTCTAAAATAGAATCATCGCATGTCGCCATCACGGCTAGTTAGGACAAAGACTCAGATTAACATGGAAAAGATACCTTTTATCCCGTTGTGGCGTCGCGATGCTTCTGCTTAGGACACGATGTAACTGTTGTTTCTGTAACCCCAAAATGCCACTTTATTTTGTGTTAGTTTCTATATTGTTAAATGACATGTCGTGGCTAATACCAACCGTATTGTATTAGCAAAAATTAGTTTGGGACCCCTATTTAATCATTCATAATGTATTTATCAGTATTAGTCATTTTATTACAATTTATGTGTATGTTTAAGTGAAGTAGGACAGTATTTGGGGGTTTTCAGAACCAAAAGCAAGCTGACTAAACAAACTGAACTTTAGCTGTAGTGTGAGCCTCGGAATGAAATAAAAATGGTTAAATATTATTTGATCTAATTCTCTACTATCTCAATTACAATTACATGCAAAGTAATTGTATTCAGTTGTGTTGTAGGCACTAAGCAGTCCAGTACTTTTTAGTCAAACTCATTTTTAATGTTGAAATAATGAAGATTTGCCTGGCCACCCGTATGAAAAGATCCTGGCTCTGATTTACAGCAAAATTAACATGCAGTAACTGAAAAAAATGCAGTGAAAGTTCCTGCCAAATGCATAAATTCATAAATGTAAATACCTTCAGAGAGTAGTTGAGAAACTGACATCATAAAATTCATTAAAAAGTAGTTTTGGGTTTGTGTAGCAGCGTTTATCCAAGAAATATGGTTATCGTAATAGAAATTTAGTTCCACAGTACACTTTTCAGGCATGTCCGTGACTCTAAATGAGAAAAGGTCACACATTTTCAAGGTTAAATGTAATTTCAGACTCATAATTTCAAACATATGTGCAAAATTTCTGCATGCACAGAAAACAGATGCAACGGATGAATTCCCTCCACAATCTAATGTTGTTTTCTGTGCTTTGGCCTTGCAGTCTGATGAAAGATTACTTCTTCAAACCACCCATCAACAAGTTGAGCCACACTTTCATTGACAAATTCCTGGAGTCTGCTTACAGGACCAGCTACCAGGACGAGGTAAGACGCTCCTTTCATTTACCTGTCACTTTTCATTTGTTTTCACTCTCTCACAATGTTTATTACTGTTTTTTACTCAGTCCAAGTCTGTAATTTTGGCTAAGTGCTCAGAACTGCACATTTTTTTTGTGCGGTTTGTACTGCCCTCTGGTGTGTGTCTTTTGAAATGCATGTAATGAAGTTATATTGGGCAATTTCCTTCAAATCACTTGATTTGATGAATCACTCTGTTTCTTTCTTTCTGTTCATTGTCAGGTTAAGACACACGCTCCCGTCCAGACATTTGCCAGTCCGACGTTCAGCTCCTTCCTAGACATGCTCCTGTGCTGTTGTGTTTTCCTGGCTCTGTCTTTGGCTTGCTTCCTGCGACCGCTGGTTACCAAGCAGCCCCTGCCCACACCTGCCCTTATAGTGGCCGCAGTTGCAGCTGTGCTCGAATGTTTGGCCCTAGTGCTCGCTATACGGTGAGTGTGAAGAATGTGATCATCATGTCATTCCAAACCCATAGAATTTGCTTTTATGAAATCCGATCAGGCATAACATTATGACCACCTTCCTTATATTGTGTTGGTCCCCCTTTTGCTGCCAAAATAGCCCTGTACCGTTGAGGCATGGTCTCCACTAGACCCCTGAAGTTGTGCTGTGGGATCTGACACCAAGATGTTGCAGCAGATCCTTTCAGTCCTGTAAGTTGGGAGGTGGAGCCCATCCCAACACATCCCACAGATGCTCGATTGAGATCTGGGCAAATTGGAGGCCAAGTCAACACCACAATCTCATTGTTGTGCTCCTCAAACTATTCCTGAACCGTTTTTGCTTTGTGTCAGGGCGCATTATCCTGCTGAAAGAGCCACAGGGAATACCGTTTCCATGAAAGAGTGTACATGATCTGCAACAATGCTTAGGTTGGTATACGTGTCAAAGTAACATCCACACGGATGGCAGGACCCAAGGTTTCCCAGCAGGACATTGCCCAAAGCATCTCACTTGCCTTCTTCCCATAATGCATACTGGTGCCATGTGTTCCCCATGTGATGTAAAAGAAATCCACCTCCTTCCATTGCTCCGTGGTCCAGTTGTGATGCTCACATGCCCACTGTTGGCGCTTTCGGCAGTGGACAGGGGTCATCATGGACACCCTGACTGGTCTGCATCTATTCAGCCTCATACGCAACAAACTGAATCACTTGAGTGATTTGAGCTACAGGAGCTCGTCTGTTGGATCGGACCAGACGGGCCAGCCTTCGCTCCCCACATGTATCAATGAGGCTCGGCCACCCGTGACCCTGTCGCCGGTTCACCATTGTTCCTTCCTTGGATCACTTTTGATGGACACTGACCAATGCAGACCAGGAAAACCCCACAAGAGCTGCGGTTTTGGCGATGATCTGACCCAATCGTCTTGCCAGCACAGTCTGGCACTTGTCAAACTCACTCAAATCCTTACGCTTGCCCATTTTTCTTGCTTTTATCACATCAACTTTGAGGACAAAATGTTGACTTGCTGCCTAATATACCCCACCTACTAACAGACTCTGTAATGAAGAGATAATCAGTGTTATTCACTTCACCTGTCAGTGCTCAAAATGTTACGCCTGATCGGTGTATAAAAGAATACATTTTTTAGAAAAAATTTTCTACATACATTGAAAGTTTCGATGGGTTTGTCAGCTACCGAACCCCCAAAAATTATGTATAACTTGCTCTCTATACTATATATTCCAGATTTTCAGAATCTCATTCACACTTCAAAATCAAACATGGCGCAACATGTCATTTCTAATTTTGAAAAAAATACATTTTCCAGGTTTGGAATGACATGAGGGTGAATAAATGATACTAGAACTATCTGTGTGGATGAGGCCAAAAAGAAAAGAAGGTTTTACTTGCTCAAAATATTCAACAAATCCAATTGAATTATCTTTTTAAAGCATTCCAGAAATGCCTCCATCTGTCAGATCAGAGTATTTTCAACAAGAATTCCAAGCCTCGTACAATGAGCAAAGTCTACAAATATTGCTGCTGTAACAGAATGGGACTGAGCTGAAAATATTATAAAGTGATATATGTGGTTAAATAATTTAGTGAAATTATACTTTCAGCCACTGTTTTAACCAGCAAGTGGCTGGATCTTTTCCAGGCTGATACAAAGCCATGTTTCGTATTCAAATTTAAAAGCCTTATCATTCTTTTGTTGATAAAATTACACATTTAAATGCGATTTATTTGCATTCAATCACCTTAATGGCAGTCAAATAAATGCCAGGGGTATATTTCTCCTCTTTGCAATGAGATTAAATGCAAATAATTGTTTTACTGACTGGAAATTGTGGTGAGATTTGATTTTACTGTCTGATAAAAATGTCAATATCAATTATGTGCTTTTTATAGGCAATCCATTTTTGGTCTATTGCAGATTTTTGGACACGTTTTCCGTGTTTCATTGTCTGTATGATGGACTACAGACTGAATAGACACTATTCCTATTGTGTTTTTGTTCACGCCAGTGTGATTTTTGGCATCTTTGAGATACTATTGTAGTTTTTATTAATATTTTTAATATATATTTTGAAATGTATATTTTAACATTTTATCATTTCATTTATTATATTATTTAATTTATATTTTATTATATTCTTTTATTAATATTTAATTTGAACTTTTTCTGTTTGCATTTTAACTTAAAAGTTTTAGTATTTTGTATTTTAGTGTTTTTTTAACTTGTTATTTTAGCACATCAAGTTAAACTAAATAAGTTATTTTATTTCAAGTTATGGTTTTCGTTAACTATGGGCTCGTTGACACTTCATGTTTATACTGATCGGATATCTATTTTTATTAAAATAGAAAAATAAAATATAATAATATAATAATAAAATAATAATAAAGTTTTTTATTCTATTTGATTTATTAAAATCAATTAAATATTCACACTTGCCTATATATAAATATATATATATATGTATAATCTGAGCGGCTCATTTTTTCAAATGCTCGCAGAGAAAGGCTTACCAAAACAAAGATACTGGGTTGTCGATTATATCACTTAAACAAGGAAAAAGTCAGACTTTCATGATAGGTCCCCTTAAATTGGTTTTGAAAGCGTTTCGGAGGGAAGGTGTAACCGGGCACTATAATAACAATGGTTCACATCAAATTAAATACGCCGTCTGCTGGGACTAAGGTCCACTGAGTTAAAACAAGAAAATGGCTTTCCTCGTATTCCAGAATTTTTCTCTTTTCAGTCTTAAAACGGGACAGCAGCATAATGTACAATACACAGTGTATGTTGCTCTACAGTCCTGATGAAATGTGCATATCTCACTGTGTACTTTACAGAAGAGCCTTTTATCTGGACAGCGTTCTGAAGTGCACCATGAGCCTCCTCTGGGCCATTTCCGGCTGGATTCCACGTCACATGATCGGGGCGGTGCTGGTGTCTTTACCTGCCGTCACTGTGTTCTCTCATATCACCTGCGATATGCATTACTCCATACAGGTAAACACAAGGACACAGACATTGCAGAGGGGTTTTCATTTATGTCAAATTTATTTATAATATACATTTATGTTTATCTGTAGCAGTACAATGATGATAATACCATGGTACTCCCATATCTACCAAAGCACTCCACATATTCACGTTGGAGATTGTCATACTTCATACTTTCATACTTCAAACCCAGTCCTAGTGCTGCTGCGGATTGCGAATTTATAAAAATGACTAAAATTGTAGTCACAGGTTTGTGTCAAACTAGAGATTTGTTCGTATCATATCAATGTATTAACTCAATCAAACACTTGCTTTACGTATGTTCAAAAGTTTGGAGTCAGTAAGAGTTTTTACTAAGTTAATACTTTAATTCAGCAAGGATTAAATTTATCAAAAATGACATTAAAGACATTTATAATGTAAAAAATTCTATCTTAAACAAATGCTGTTATTTTGAAATTTCAATTTAACAAAAAATCTAGAAAAAAATAATGTTTTTCACAAAAATATGAAGTAGCACAACCGTTTTCAACATTGATAATAATCAGAAATTTTTCTTGAGCATCAAATGATCATATTACAATGATTTCTGAAGGATCATGTGACACTGAAGACTGGAGGAATGATGATGAAAGCTTTGATCACAGAAATACAGTTTAAAATATTTTCACATGGAAAACTGTTATTTTCAAATTGTAATGTTATTTTGATCAAATAAACACAGCCTTGATGAGAGACTTCTTTCAAAAACATTGAATATATATACATACATATGTGTGTTATAAACGCGGGTCCTCAACTCCTACCTGTTTGGAAAGTTTATTGGACCTTGTTGTGTAAATTTCCTCATAAATACTCTAAAAGGAGTTGTAATAAAGTATTTATTCTAAAAAAAAAACACACACACACACAAGAAACCTTTTCATATACAGTAACTCCTTTGATATTACCACAGGAGTAGCAAAACTTGTACTGCATAGCTTCTCGGTAACACAATAAATATGCATGCTTTTAAGAGTGCACTTTAGTATGAAAGAAGGTATATATCTATTATGTAACATTGTATTGTCCACTTCACTGGGTAGCATAGATGCACTAATTGAAGCACATTTATGCTGCTCTCAATCATGGAAGTACATATTTCTGTAAACCGCAATGCTTCACGTACTCTACTGCGAGCATGAGCATGTTTAATTCATGTCTAATTCTTTTCCCAGTTCACCATGTTCACCTGCTGTGCTTTCATAATTGCTATCATCCAGTACTGCAATTTCTGTCAGCTGAGTTTCTGGATGCGTTCAAGCCTGGCGACGCTAGCGGGAATCACCTTTCTCAATGTGCTCTGGAGCCCTCCTTGCAGGTTCAAACAGTCACAAATACACACTTTATACATTGATCTTTTGCATGCTGCAAGAAAAATAATGAATATTTTTGACTTGTTTTTGGACAATAAGAATGTCTTACTGCACTGGCAGATTTTTTACTTTAAACAAAAAACATGTGGAAAAAATATATGCCAGTACAGTAAGACAGAATGTTTAGTTTTTTAAATTGTAAAGCAAGAGATTTAAAACGTAAGAAGTCATTTTTTGTTATGTATATACTATCGATCAATGTTTCTTTTGCTCCTCAAGGCTGCATTTATTTGATCAAAAATACAGTAAAACAATAATATTGTGAAATATTATTACTATTTCAAACAGCTGTTTTATACAGTGGGGCAAAAAAGTATTTAGTCAGCCACCAATTGTGTAAGTTCTCCCACTTAAAAAGATGAGAGAGACAGAATGAAAAAAAAAATCCAGAAAATCACATTGTCTGATTTTGAAAGAATTTATTTGCAAATTATGGTGCAAAAGCAGTCCTATCCCTGCTCCGGACCAGGGTTTCATAACCCAGGGTAAAAGGCAATGCTTACCCCGCTTCTAAATTACAAGTGTGAAACATCCCTTTACCCGGGGTTAAAAGCGGTGTTTAGAACAACGATAACCCGGGGTTAAGCACAGTGTAAAAAGCCCTTAAATGTCTTTACTGTCACTATTGATTAATTTAATGCATCTTTTCTGAAAAAAGTATGAATTAATAAATGTCTATGATTTATGGTGCTTTTGAATGGGCTTTTATAGGTTAGCCGTGTTATTCTAATACTAATTCAAAGCAAACTTTTCTCTGTCAGTTTTTCTTTTAGGACTTGGGAACGTTTATTTTTGAGGTAAGTTTAAGACTATGGATACTTCTTTCTGTTTCACATTTTATTGGTTTGCTTTTATGCTAGCAAGTTCTCAGATTTTGGTTTACAGTTGAAATTGTCCTCCTCTATATTCACACTAGCAGATCCAGTGATTTCAACAGCAGCATTAATGATGCCCAGTCCTCTGAAGAAGATTTGACCCATCATCAGTATCTACTCGGCCCAGAGGCTTTGGTTGCCTTTTTCCTGTTGCTTCTTCTTGTTTGGTTCCTCAACCGCGAGTTCGAGGTGAGCTACCGACTACACTTCCACGGGAACGTGGAGGCAGACCAGCACCGCATCAAGATCCAAAACATGCGGGACCAGGCGGACTGGCTCCTGCGCAACATCATCCCCATCCACGTGGCCGAGCAGCTGAAGGTGACCCAGAGCTACTCCAAGAACCACGACAACGTAGGCGTCATCTTCGCCAGCATCGTCAACTTCAGCGAGTTCTACGAAGAGAGCTACGAAGGCGGGAAAGAGTGCTACCGAGTCCTGAACGAACTCATTGGGGACTTCGACGAACTCTTACGCAAGTCTGACTTTTCCAACATCGAGAAGATCAAGACGATCGGCGCGTCCTACATGGCAGCGTCCGGGCTCAATACGCAACAGTGTAGCGACCAGGCCCATCCGCACGCCCACCTGCGAGCGCTCTTCGAATTTTGCCTGGAAATGATGCGAGTGGTGGACGACTTCAATAAAAACATGCTGGGTTTTAAATTCAAGTTACGGATTGGGTTCAACCACGGACCCCTCACTGCGGGAGTCATCGGCACCACCAAGCTCCTCTACGACATCTGGGGAGACACGGTGAACATCGCCAGCCGGATGGACACAACTGGCGTGGAGTGTCGCGTTCAGGTTAGCGAGGAGAGCTATTGCGTGCTCAACGGAATGGACTACGAGTTTGACTACCGTGGTACCGTCAACGTGAAGGGCAAGGGTCAAATGAAGACCTACCTTTACCCAAAGAGCGCAGACAGTGGACCTGTACCTCAATACCAGCTCTCGGTCTCTCCAGAAATTCGAGCACAGGTGGACGGCAGCATCGGACGTTCGCCCACCGATGAAATTGCCAATATGATGCCGGCAACCAATGCCAGTAGAGTAGGTGCGTCTTTCTCCGTGAGTTCAGGTCTTACCGGACAGGGATACGCTGGTAGAGACTTTTCCGAAAAGGTTGCTGGAAGCAACGGTACGTCCAAGGCCCATCGATCTGCATCTGCTGTTGTCCTGACTTGCATACCAGAAACCAACCTGAGCACAAGCGATAAACCAGCAGAACCAACCTTGACCTCTCATGTCCGCTTGGAAAACGCAGAGGCCACTGCAAAAAAGGCGGGAGAAATTGCGTACATGGGAGAAATGACAAAACTTTGACTCTAAACGCACCAACAGTGTTATTGCTGTTGGTCTTAACCCTTTAAACGTGGGCTTTCAGCCCTCTCCGTTGAGTTTGTAGGGATAAGCATGTTTAGGGATGAGTGCTAGTGTAGATTTGCGTCTATGTATGTGGAGTGGAAAGTTTAAGCACATAATCTTAAGTGTCTATACCGCTAGCTGAACAAGGGGACACTTTAATATTTAGTGGCGGTGCTGGACCGAAAAAACTCAGAGGAGCCACCTGAAGCATTCCTACATGGAATAAGAAATGCTGGGGAGATGCATTGGGACAGCACAGACCTGTAGTCCCATCCTTAAATAGATCGCAATTATTCCTGCTAATTTAATTCTGACTATTGTTACCCTACTATTGTCTGCCTTTAGTGAATTATTTTATTTTAATGAAGTGCCTTTAGGATGATAACAATATGTATGAGGCATTTAAAAAAAAAGATTTCTCAATCAAATCTAAAGCTAAAGCTCTAAAAGATTTAGCATGTAAAATTGATGTTAGAAAACGCTTTAATTTTTGTGAAAGTATTTGATATATTTTGGACTATTTATAGATATTTGTTGAGTTCCCGCTGTCGAACGTACTTCAGTCAGTATTCTAAACAATTTTACAAAGCAAAACTCTATATTGCGATGATTGCGATTTTAAAAAGACCCAAGACTCTAAATGGTGCATGGCCAAAAGTATCTGTGAAGAAGTATTAGTGAAATGTAGAGCAAGCTATGGGCTAAATTCAACTACAATCAAGAATATCAAACTTTTCAGAGGAGATCTTGATGCATGTATTCCTAACTGTCTGATAATGGCCTTTTCTGTCTCTTTTTCCACGATTTTTCCTGTCGCTCTTCATTCTGCAGCTAAATGTTGGGTTGAGAACTAACAATGAGTTCTTAGACAATGCGGCAAGTTTGCCTTAATGAGTCTTAAAGGACACACTCGTAGTCTTAAAGGACAAAAATGCATTCATGCATCAGCTACTGTGACTGGTTTTAGGATATATAGGAAGTTCGTTTACAAATCAAAATTGAACCCATTTACTCTCCTAAAAAAGTTCCTATAGTCTTATTCTGGATGATTCATCAGTGCACGTTGTTGTAAAAGCAAAAATGTTTGTCTTTGTAGTCTTTCATCAAAATTCTCAATTTTGCCGCCTCTCAAATGACTTTTCTTTTCAGCTGCACGGGCATGGAAAATAAAGTCAGCCGATAGCCAGATAACATTGTTATAGACTACTTTTGTAGGTGCAGCAATTCAGTGCTGATTATGGCAACATAAAAAAGCAAATAACAACAGATTTGAAAACTGTGGCTGTGATCAAGAATTCTCCTCAAAAGTGAGTTGCCTTGCCTGTGTTGTTTCAGGTTTGACTTTATTCTGGTATTGCCTACTTCTACCCTCCAATCAATTCCTAATGGATAAAATTAAATCCTGTCCTACATTATTTTTCCTCACTGAATATGATGTTGCACTTAAAGGGTTAATTCACCCAAAAATGTAAATGCTGTAATTAATTCCTCACCCTCTTGTCGTTCCACACCCTTAAGACCTTTGTTCATCTTTGGAAGACAAATTAAGATATTTTTGATTAAATCCAAGAGGGCTTTTTTCTGCCCAACGAAATTACCACATTCAAGGTCCAGAAAAGTAGTAAAGACATCATTAAAATAGTCAGTGTGACAGTGGAAAGTGATTCAACCTTAATGTTATGAAGCGACTTGAATACTTTTTGTGTGCAAAAACCAAAACAAAAATAACAACTTTGTTCTAAAAATTTTTCTCTACCCTCTCCTATGCGGATTATGTTGCATAGACAGTGCAGCGCTTCCGGGTTCTGCCGTCTCGAAAAGGTGCAGTTAGCGATTTCTGAGAAACAATCAAACCCCTCCCTTCATTGCTCTCTCTCCAAAATGCATGTACATGTAATACAAGAGTGGATGTCTCTTTATCATAGATGAAGCTAAGCAAAACGATGCAATGAACAAACGACAAGGAAGAACAAAAACTGAAAATAGAGTAAACAAGAGTATCAAACAAGAGTATCAAACAAGAGCTGGTTGTTGGTAGGGCTGCCCCCTGATATTAGACTTATTGTTAGTCGACTAGAAGAGGCTTAGTTGACCAAATCTGATCGCTATTAATTGCATCCAAAATAAAAGTTTGTGTTTATATATATATATATATATATATATATATATATATATATATATATATATATATATATTTATATTTAACAAAAATATATTATACTTATATATATATATATATATATATATATATATATATATATATATATATGTATGTGTATGTAAATATTTCTCAAATATATACATCCGTGTGTGTATTTATACACAATATACACAATAAATATACACAGAACACACACAGATATTATGTAAACACAAACTTTTATTTTGGTTGTGATTAATCGCGATTAATTGTTTGATGGCACTAAGAGCAGGAAATCCAAATGTTCGCCTATCATCCATCGACCTCAAATATGGCTTATCATTTAAACCAAGAATAGCAACTTTACATGGCTGCTCGCTCTATGTTAACCTAGATAAATGTGCAATTATTAGGCGCATATCCAAGTGAGTGTGGAGGCTAAAGTATATCGCACCTACTGCAAGACATGGAGGCGCCGGTGTGATCACGTTCATATTTAGGAAACATCTTAAAATTCTCTGTGATTTTTGGTTATACAGATAAGAGTAAATCATTATTCGAAACTGGGGACTACTAAAGGGTCTATTTTTATTTCTCACAATAACAAGAAAACATTGTGCCTTTGTAAAATAAAGAAAAAAAGCGCTTTGTACCATCTCTGTCTCTGAACCTGAGCGTGTCTTAAAATAAACAAATTCAGCATATACGTGCCTCACAGACATGACAAATATAAATGTCAAGCGATTGTCAACCACTTCAAGTGGGAAGCAAATTTTCTCAGATTATGTAATCCGTATGAAACATGCGCGTGCACCACTGCGGATATGACGAGTTAGCAGCGTCGCTGCAGCCTAAAACGCAGAAAACATTTATCAATAAATTATTAAAATGTTTAGACTGTCTCCTTGCTGTGATACATTCATAATCAATACTTTTACCGGTGTGCTGTAGCAAGCTTAATATGTAGGCTATGTGTTATATAGAGTAAGCAATTAAAGGCTCATTATTATGATTTATATGGCTTATTAATATACACGTGCAATAAGTTGATTAATCGCTTAAATGAACGACTACTAGTTGACTACAAAATTCTTTAGTCGAGGGCAGTCCTACTTGTTAGTCACCAGCAGCACAGCATCTCCAGACAAACTGTAGCCACGCAAATTGAAATTGCGAATTGAAAATACGCTCAATGGAAACACGTTGCGAAAACTCCCATATATCGCTCACATGAGGTGGTTTTTCAGGCAATTCAAAAAAGGAATATTTCACAAAACTGCAATTGAAATTTTTTTTCCGCATTTACAGATCACCTGCCGTATATAAAAGCCTATCATTCTTTAAGAGGGTGTGGACAGAAGACGAGAATTCTTTATTAAACTTGTATCGGGACGACTAGATTCTAAACAACAGATATGCCACAATTTGAATATATCAAGACCTCGAGGCAGATAGGAGGAGAAGGGGGTTTAAGGGGGTTTCCTTGCCATAAATGCTTGGATAACACACATACATCTCCTTTGATTAAAAAAAATGGCCAGTGCAGTGCTTGTGAAGTTATGATTTTCGTAATGACTTATCGCGAGAGGAAAAAAAAAGACGTTTTAGTCGCATAACATCGGTTAATGGAAACACTGTCATTTCATAGTTTTTTATCTGCAATTAGAAAATATTGCAAAAGTTTTGCACAAATCTGTAATGGAAACGCAGCTAGCGACACTCAAAACTCCTGTTTCTAGAGCTAACAATTCAACAACAATATGTCAACAGCAAAATCAATGTTACTCGCATATGAGGCTAGTAAAGGATGATTGTAATAAGATGTAGGCTACTTTGCTTGAAAACCTCACTCCCCTGAACTCAAGAGGCGCTCTATCAACTGATGTTGGAGCCTTTAGCCTCCTTGTTAGAGCACCCGACTCCCATGCCAGCGTACCCGGGTTCAAGTCCCGCTTAGAAGGTTGCATGAGCAGAAAAAAATGCAGCTTTGGCATCTGTTTTCAGGCCTTCCCTCTTAGGTCTCTCCAGCACAGGAAGGCTTTTCTAATTTTAACTTGGATCCTAAAGCACTAAACCAGTGATATTTCTCTGAGCTTTTCTCTTTTGTAATGTCTCTCGTCTCAGCCATCACTGTTTCTACCGTTTTCTTCAAATCTCCCTCTCTCTCCTGAGTCAAGAGACTCAGATCTACTAGTCCAATCTTTTTTCAACAACATTTCTCTGAAATCTCTCTCGGCACCTTTAAGAAAATTCGTCAAATGAGTGTACGAGCGTGCCGTTTCATGTTGGCTTTGATTTCGGTTGTCGTCCGCTGAAACCGTAAGCGAGAAAAGTGAATTCAATTAGTTAAAATGTGAAAAAAATGAACTCTACTTCAAAATAAATGGACAAGAAATGATGTTCACAGTTAAGTGCCCATAGTGGCTGAACGGTTGTAAGGACTGGCAATAATCTAGATAACGTATATTTACTCCAGCCAGTCAAATGTACAGACTCGTGTGAATATTAGAATAGATTAAACCATAGCCTTGACTCTGCCTGCTTGTATTTTGATGTGCAATAGTAAAGGATAACTTATTGTTTGGGATATTAGCAAAAGGATCTGTAAAAGTAGATTTTACCATTGAGTTGTCGCTTCGTAAGTAACTTAATCTGCACTGATACTGCATCCATTATATGACTGTCACATGCTTTACTGTACATGATGTGTTTGCCTTTTGATAGCAGGATGTTTTTTTGGCTTTATGATGGGCAGCCTTTATTAGTTTAAAAGGGTTGTGTGCTCAAAGATTTGATGTTGATTTTTCATGCTTCACATTTATAGGGATTGTGCTCTGATTACATAATTATGAGAAAATGTGAAATGTATAACTTTCTGTGAATTCGTAATCTGCCAAGAACCTATACAGGTAAAAGGGAATTGTCATAAAACGCGAATCATTCGTCAGTATTTCTCGTTGTACATATTAGTGCCTTTTACTCATTTAAAACACACCGACTAACATCATTCTCGTTTTTATGTTCATTTTCATTCTGCTTGTGTACGATAAATGTCTTCAGATTTAGCGCTGTGCCTTTTCTTAAGAAGTAGCTTGTCGTGTTCGTTCTCCCTGTTTATTCCTTTCGAATGTGAAATTTGTTGGATGGATATCGTCATTATACTCCAAGGTGCCATTGTTTAGCAAGTCATTTCTATTCTCTGCTGATTTTAATACTGTTAGGTTGATGTGTTTTCGGGGACGCCAAGCATAACAATCCATGTATTTATAATATATTTTATAGGGCACAACTTTTGCTAAATAATAAAAGTGCCCTTGCTGTCTGGAGGGGAATGAGCACACAACCCTCCTCTGTTTCAGAGAGCAGAGCAATATAAAACTTGATCCAACTAAATAAGCATTACGCTTCAGCCTCTGAACTGCTGCTTTAGAGCTTGACGAAGCACATTTATGTTTTCTATCATAGTCATTTTAATGGAAATTCGCTTCTTATGAACTTTCCATTCCATTACTTCTGCTTGAGACTTCATTGTGAGCAAAGCAAAAAACGCATTTAGGGTGAATGAAAGGGCTGTGATCTATATGCATGATAACAGTAGAGCCACATTTTATTTCATTTAGTCTACTTTACAATCACTTCAATCGATGATTACAAGCATAAGAAATGTGTGTATGTAAAATCTGACACACAATTGTGTGTTTTCAAAAGAAGTATGACACACTGGGACTTCTTGCCAAAGAGTGTAATTATTAAAGAATGTATGATTTTGAGTTTCACTCGGTTTCTTTGGAGATGGTCATTTATTAACTCTGTATTCTTTTGTGTAAATTTTCTCCTATGTTTGTACATACGCATTGCTCTGTATTGACACATAGTCTAATTATTATTTTTTGTATTATCTATACCGATGCATGTGCCATACTGTTCATCAAAACTAATGGATGAAAAGGGAAAGCCAATAATACAGTGTTGAAGTCTGCCTTCTGCCTGTTGATTTGTAGTGAATTTACTGATCACACTGACAATATATCCTGCACACACGGGTCTTTTATTCCTTTAAATATGACTTTCTTTGCTTTAAACTTCAATCAAATGTGCATTTTACAAATTGCAAGAACGTACCATGGCAATTCAATTGCGGTTTGCAGTTAAAAAAATGAAAAATCACGAATTTAATATTAATAAAAGAAATATCACAGTGACAAAAGATAGTATAGTATCTGTTACCATGGTATACCTCTGTTAGGGTACCCTCAAATTTGAACTGATTGAATATTACATCTAGTACATTTATTTGCATGTAAACCACGGCCCCTAGCGGCTGTGTTGGTTACGACCGCGTGACGTACGCGTTTGCGTAAGGGGCGTGGCTGCGCAGCCCCTCCCCCTCCACAGTCTGGCTGGAAAAGAAAAAAAAACTTTTTGTATCGAAGGAATCAACAGCCGCCATCTTGTCGCGGATGAGTGTCAGGATTTCGGGAGAGCATTATATCATTTTTTACGCATCCGGCTCCATCGGAATCGGCCCAAATAGCTTCCCTGCGACGAAAACGACAAGCTTCGGGCCAAATCGCGGATCTTTGTGGCGAATATCAGCGTAATGGAGCCGTTTTTGTGGTCGGCTGGAAAACCCCCGTATATCTGATTTCCCCCTTCAGCGCGAGCGGCGCTCCTGTGCCACTCGCCTATATTAAAATATAATTTTTTCCCACATTTTTCATTTATATTTCTGGACTTCACTGATTATTCGATTCGGGTTGGACATGGAGCTTGAAGGTCTTTATTTTTATTCGCAGAAAATAGCATTTTTGAAGAGACTCACGCGAACCACTTGAAGGAATCGAGATTGAGATTTTTTTTCCCCCTCGTCGTTTATTTCTCGGTTTTTAACGATGATATAATTTATTTTTGTGGGGTTTGGGGCGATCATTAAGGTTAATTATGCGGGTTTTGGGTGTTGGATTATCATGGGGTGAATGGCGGTGGCGGAGCGGGGCGCTGTTGAGTCGCGTTTGAGCCCCATCTGTTAATTATTGGCTCCTGATCGCTGAATAATAATAGAAAAACCCGAGGGTTGATTTGATTTATTTCGCTTTGTCCCCCTCACGGGCTCTTGGAAGACGAATTTATTGCTTTTACGTGTTTTTTTGTGAAGCGAGAGAGTGCACGATGGCTGATAATCTACTGGATATGGGTCCCCCCAACGCAAAGCGGCCCAAACTGAACTCACCTGCGCTGTCCTCCTCCGACACTCCAGGTAAGATGCTCGCTTCTGCTCAGATCTCACCTGTCAAATCTGAAAACTTCTCAGACGTCATCTCTGATATCAGAAATCTAGATAAGAGCCTCTTAATCAGGTCAGCCGTCTCGATACATTTGCTCAGACGTCAAATATCCCACCAGAAACCCTCTTAGATCAGTCTAAACGCTCACGTGCTCAGTGAGACATCTCTCAGGTTCAGGTAGCGATCTCATCTGTCCTATCAGAAACCGTCCAGATTAGGACCAGGTAAGTCTCCACATCAGAATGCTCCCCTGTCCCACCACAAATCGCACAGTGCAGGTAAGACTCTCACCTCTCCATCAGATCCAGGTCTCACTTGAGATTGACTACTTTTGCTTTTTCTGTGACAATATCTATTGTTTGTGAAGCAACTGATATGCAGAATGGGTTTGTTTTTATGCACTAATAACTAGATGATCATTAGACGGCACTAAAAAATATTTTTTGTTAATTATAATACCTATTAGTAATACAATTGTTGTTTATGCAAAGAATTTTTGTGAACAATCACAGTTTAACTTTGTTTTGAGTTCATATAAGCTACTTGTTTCAGTATCAGTCACTGTTATTTACTTCAAAGAGAATTTGTCATTTGTGTTGGTATTGTTGTTGGGTGCTTTTATTTAGACATCCATCAGATTGTGCCATAATCCACTGATTAAAAATGATCTGTCAAACCGTTAGTTCACCCAAAAATGAAGTGTCTGTCGTTAATTACTCGCCCTCGTGTCGTTCCAAACCTGTAAGATCTTCAGAAAACACATTAAGATATTTTTTGAGAGTTGTTTTTTTTTTAATTCTATAGAAAACAATGAAATTTTGGCATTCAAGGTCCAAAAAGGTATTAAAGACGTCGTTAAAATAGTCCATGTGACTACAGTGGTTCGTCCGTAATGTTATGAAGTGACGAGAAATACTTTTTGTGCGCAAAAGCAAAACAACGATAATGACTTCCTTGAACAAATTGAACTGTTGTCATACCTGCAACTTCGTGCACCGAGTTCGCTACGCCAACTGCATATGACGACAGTTCGATTTAAATAAAGTCGATATTTTTGGGTGTTTTTTGCCCACAAAAAGTATTCTCGTCGCTTCATAACATTAAGGTTGGACCACTGTAGTCATGTGGACTATTTTTAACGACTTTATTTAACTATTTTTCTTGGCCTTGAATGAGTGTAATTATGTTGCATTCTATTATGGATTTAAAAATGTTTTTTGGATTTCATCAAAAATATCTTTATTTGTGTTCCGAAGTTGAACGAAGGGCGAGGAATTAATGACAGAAATTAAATTTTTGCGTGAACTAACTTTTTAACGAATATAACTTTTAATGTATTCAGTGTTGATTAACATTAAATAAGATTAATATGATGTAGAAGTATTGTTCGTTGTTAAATAATATGGTTAAAGCTGCAGTCTGTAACTTTTTTTTTCTTTAAAAATGATCCAAAATTAATTTTAGCAAGTACATAACCAGCCAATGTTCAAAATGATCTTCTTAACCCGATTTGCAACGGTAAGCTTGTAATAATCTGTTCTAATTCGGGTTGTACTGTTAGGATTTCGCGGGAAATACGAGCTTCTGGCATTCGTCTTTGTGTCAGTACATCACATCTGAAAACATAAAGGAGTTCGGGCTAGTAGGCTAAATCGCGCGTGAGGATGTTGCAGGCGGTGGATCGTTTCTCTTACAGCAGCTGGAATCGAAGTTCAAAACGACAGTCATCGTTGCATTGATAAATTCAAAACATTAGATTCTTCTATGCTGAGGAATCTTGCCGATGCACAACACGCAATAAACTGCAATTTCAGGGTTCAAATAGAGATGGTGACAAAGACGTAAAACTTACAGACTGCAGCTTTAACAAATGTAGCCTTATCTTTAATTGTTACTAAACCATCTTTATTCTTATTTGTCTTAATTGTTAAGCTGCATATTTATCGCTTGAAAATGAATAACTTGTTTATTCCAGAAAAAGTTACTTTTACGTGCTTTAAAATACTGTTGTTGGTTGCTTTCATTTAGATGCCAATCTCGTTCTCGCCATGAATATAGTTTAGGGAGCTCGCGTGGCGTTAAATCGTAAACAAACATTTAGGGTGCGTTCACACTTGTCACGTTTGGTTTGATTAAAACGAACCCTGGTGCGATTGCTCAGTTAGTGCGGTTCGTTTGAACACATGTGAACGCTGCCATCCGAACCCTGGTGCGGACCGAGACCGCTAAAAAGATGGGTCTCGGTCCGCTTCCAAACGAGCTCTGGTGCGGTTCGATTGACATATGAACACAACACGGACCAAAGACATGTAAACGAACCAAAAACAGGACGTGACGCCTCAAGATGCGACGCTACAAGTCACTGATTTAACGACGCGGGAAGATCAGTGTATCCAAAATGAGTCGAGGGCAAACATAGAGCAACGAGGAGGTGAAGCGCCCCATCAGTGTTTGTTTCTGCATACAACAGAGGAAATCCTGCTGCTGTTTTGAACATTTTATGAGCTCTTCGTGAGTTCTCAACTGGTAAAAATAAAGCATATGTACACGCATACAATGATGGCATTTAATCGAGCACACGGCATTGTTTTGAATGTTCGATAAACGAGCTCCGTCGCGAAATATACGTCATGAAAGCCGACCAATCAGGTTGTGTCCGTATCTCTATGCCTTTGGTTCGGTAACTTAAGGTTCGCTGTTAAAAATGCCAGTGTGAACGCTAAACGGACCAGGACTATATGTTTTGTTTTTTGGTCCGGACCAAACGAACCAAACCAACTGAACTACAAGTGTGAACACACCCTTAGATACCCATGAAATGGTTGCGTTTTTCGGTAGACTCTGTAGTAAACGCGCTATAACCGGTTTAATTGAAGTGTGAATATCGGCAAAATGTCATACAAATCTTCACGTCAAACCAGGTCCGGGTGAGACACAGAATCCTTGAAAGCTTTCACCCCAGAACCTGGGGCCGGATTCACGAACATCATTAGAAAGAAGTTAAGAGAATTCTTAAGGTAAATTCTAAGTTCTTAAGAATGTTCTTGAGAAATTCTTAAGTTATGAAATATTTTCTTAAGAACGCCATAATTTTTTACTTAAGAAAATGAAAGGTGTTTATTTGGGGGTTATTGATGAAGACTCTGGATAAAAAAAACGTCGCAAAGCCCATCACTGTCCGTAGATTATCATAGATATCACAAGCGCGCAGACTATTTTTGTTGTGGTTGTTTGATGGGAGTTAATCACTCAGCGTCATGTTTTAAAATAATTGGCTAAATCATGCGCATGGTTTGCTAATTCGTTCCCTCGATTTGCTAAATCCTGCACTCGATTTATAAATCGTGTTTTTTCCTGCATGTTATGTGCGGGTCTCTACTTGTTTGAGTGAGCGCATTATAATGATCGGTCTCGTTTCAGCCTTTAGAGTGCTCGTCCACATTCATGCTACTAGCAATATGTGTTATATTTGGTTAGCTAGTGTTATGTTGTAATGCTTAATATTTGAAATGCCCCAGTACATTTATTAAACGTCTATTTTATTTGTACGGTTGGAGGTAAGAAGTTCTTTACGGTGATTTTTAAGAACATTCTTTTTGGGAATACTTCTTAAATTTAATCTTAAGAACAATGTTAAAAGAAAAGATAAGATCATTCTGAAGCGAAGTTTTTGAGAATACAAAATATTCTTATCTTTTTTCTAAAGTTTGAAAATAAGAAATTGGCAGTTAAGAAGAATTTTAACTTAAACCTACCCTTGTAACAATACAAATACAGTGTCGGTAGCATTATTTGTTAGAACACTGGAACATTCCACAGTGTTCCTGGACACGCAATTTACGTAGTTGTAATTCATCGGCGGGGATTATGCTAACTGTGGATGAGCGCGCTCGCGCACCCCGTTTACGAAGATTGCAATTCTTTGACATGCACGTGTTTAACTGTCAAATCTGACGTTTACGAAGCGTTTGTCAATCCGGAGGAGAGGAAGGTCAGGAAGGTCTGTTGTGCAAATTACTCCGAATTTGCTCAAATTTTTGAAAGTTTCAACCAACTTGTTAGTTAGAAAATCCGGCAACACTTTATTTTACTGTGCCATATTTACACGTCACTACATGTACTTACTATAGTAATAACAGTAAATTATGCATAATTACTAGTAACAAACCATAAATCAAACTAACTGTAACTCTATTGTAAGTACATGTAGTTAATTAATAGTTCTCAGTACTTATTTGAGTAATTACAATGTAACTACGGCATTGTAAAATAAAGTGTAACCGAAAATAAAATAAAATAAATTATCACTGTCAGGATCGATCATAAAACAAAGTGCTTTGAATTATTTGATATATAAAAACCTGCAAATTTATATGTAAAAATTCACAGACTGACTTGAAAAGTTAGTGATGAAATGAACAACAAAGTAACACCTTTCATAGAAAAAGTGTCAGGTATGTTATTTTGCATTTACACTCCAAGACTTCATGCACAGTATCAGATGTTGTTCCGTCCGTTGCTATGGTTATCACTGTCGGTCAGATTCAATCACGTACTTAAATTCGGTTGTCAATCCAGAAGCTTTGCAATGTGTAGTTAGCAGCATGAAAAATGTGTACTATATACAGAAAGCCATTATGTCCATTCACACTTTGCCGGGAGTTTGATTGACAGGCGATCTAACCAATCATAATGCAGAATCCGCCAATTTGTCTGACAAACAAACCAGACAGGAGAGTTGGTATATTAATTTTAGTGGACCTGAATGATCTGTATTGACATCTTTCTGTGGTTTATTTCAAGCTGTAAATGGTTGGAAGAGTTGATCGGTACTGATATTTTGCTGGTCATAATGGACGGATTTGCAAGTGTACATAACTCGTGCTAAACAAAACGTCAGATGTTTTGAGCGGTGTTGCACAGATTCAGACTAACTTAAGCATCTCTGGTTGGCGATTGCTTTCCCACGCTTAACAGAAATGTCTGTTATTATTACAGAAACACTCACTGGAGAGTTTTAAAGCAGCTGGCTATCAGCGAATACTACAGAATACGCCAGGTATTGTCACGGATAAGTCTTTGGCCGGAGCTAAAATATTCTCAGAAGAACCCTGGTTGTATTTTACTTAACATGTAACATAATCATTCATTATGTTTTAATGAATCGGCTGTGAAGTTTTTATTACAGTCACCGTTTAAATGTTTATTTCAACAAGTTAATGTCCGAAATTCTTACGTCTGAAGTTTCGCGTGTAAAAAATAAATCACGTTGGGTCAATCACATTTACACAAATTTTCATCCGTCACGACAAATGTCCAATAGCGTTAAATTTTCTGTTTCTTGCATCTGTAGCAAGCATTTTGAGAGGTGTTTTGACAACTCAGAGCCACCGTACAAGCGAACGCCAAACTCCAGTATTGCTAGCAAAGCATCAAACTGAGCCAAGTAAAATGTGAAACTTATTTTTTTGTGAAAATTTTCTCTTTAAGAAGAGAGAGGACAATCAAATAAAAAAAAAATTCTCGCAACGGGTTAATACACATCGGACTCGGTGTGCAAGGTTTCTGTGCGTGACATTTTATGATGACTGATACGAGAAAAATTAATGCATATGAAAATTTTGGACCTTTAAATTACACATGAGCCAGTTCAAATGTTTGTACTGTGTGAGGGGTGATTATTAAATAAATTTTACTATTTTTTTGTATTTGGTTAAATGAAAGCACTATTTTCATTGCAGTAAAAAAAACAAAACATTTCAGCGCATCACTTTTATTATAAACTGTCTTCACAAGACATTTCATAATCTCCTCTATATTATAAAGATGGTCCAGAATGTCTTTTTTACACACTGCTCTTCAACTGCTGACTGTGCAAAAATGACTTTGATATTTATCTTAATATGCTTTCTTGAATGAGATTTTCTTGCAGGCTATTCATAGAGATTTGGTGCGGATTTATTACATGTTTCTATTAGGACTGCTAATGATCAATACAATGACAGTTGACATCAGTCTTGAGGAAAGCAGAAGTTCTTTTCATCCCCGTTTCGCGTGCAAGTTATCATGCACCATCTGTTGAGTTTTCAGTCGGCTGAATATCAGGGATTTCAGTGCAGTGATTCCCCACCTTTTAGAATAAAAGCCCCCTGCATTTTCCAATGCAAAATTTGAAACCCTGAAGAGATTTCAATTTACATCTTGGTTTAGTTTTTTTTTTACCATGTTAATTTAGAGTTAGACTTATAATTTAACAATTTAAATACATTAGATGACATTCATTTAAACATTAAATAATGTATTAAATACATATTAAGTCAGCCTGCTGCCCATTTGAAAGTTTGCCCTGGCCCTACTGTGTGTGTGTATCTAATAATTTTATCTGCAAAACTAATTTGTGAAATGACATTTTAAGCATCTCACCGTTTCAAGCTTTGCTGTGACTTCTTCCATGATTTTCCAGTTCATTATTAGACAAATATTAGATGGTATGCTTTTGGACGTGTAAGATTGTAATTATTAATTGGTTTGTCCAGTCATGGTTTAATAGGGACATCAACCCACAACCTCATAGCGTCATGACTGAATTTTGCACAGGCAAGCGCCGCTCACTCTCCAGAAAAGTGTTAAAAATGTCACCTGCATCTTGCCTATTGTGCTTACTGGTTAGGATTTCAGTGGACATTCTTAATGGCAGCCAGTTTCTTGTGAAGCAGCATGTTTGGTGTTGCAGAGAGTAGCGTTTTATTTAAGAGCATAACTTAAGAATCACATCAGGAAATTCCACAGCTCGGCGTGGAGAGATCCGTTATTTCCTGTCTCCCTAATTCCTCCCATGTTTTTGGATTAATACGCAACTTTAAATGCACACCCCGAAGTTTGACACAAAACTGGACGTTCTCTGAATGTAATGTGAATGGAAAAGGGTGAACGGGTGGTTGCCAGGGCATTGCTAAGGTGTTTGAAGTGCTTTTTAGCATCATGCTTGCTTCTTCCTTGGTGTTTTATGGCAGTTGTCATCCATAAACGCATGCAATTAAATGTGAAATTAGGAAGACTTAGGTAGCATTTTATTATAAAAGGTACTTCAATATTCTGATTATTTACAACTTTAAAAAAATAGTGTAGCTGATTGGTCATACAGCTTGTCACCAGCGGGTTGTTTCCTTCTCCGCTGAATCCGCATCTGTACTGTAGCTGTAAACCACATTTACTGTACTGTGGATGGCTGGTGTGAGAACGGCAACACATGCACGTGTCCGCAAGTATGCATGCTAATTTGTGGGTTTTTGTTAAGTCTCTGTGGTATTTTTTTTTGGTTTTTTTTGAGTGTTAGACTTTTTTTTTTTTTTTGCTGTTCGCTGTTGTCGGGATGGTTCCAGTGGGTGTGTTGTTTGCCAGCTGGGTGTTCCTCCTCGATATTGTGAGCGTGTGGCAGCCGTGGGTGCGCTTTTATTCCAGCCGTGTTTGTATTAGTGTACATACAAACACAGCCAAGCGTGTAAACGCTGCCCTCCACCAGCTTCAGGCAGACGGCTCGCTGCAATGGTTTAGTGTCTCGGCTGAAGCATGACCGATTTGGGGAAGGATGCTGTGGGGAGAACGGCTCAGTGTGGATGAGGTCTGATGCCGTCTGAGCGACTTCCTGGATTCATCGATGCGGTGCTTTTATGCAAACTTAAAGGGATAGTTAGCCCAAAAATAAAAATGTCATCATTTACTCACCCTCAAGTTGTTCTAAACCCGTTTTGAGTTTCTTCTTTCTGTGAAACTTAAAAGATATTTTGAAGAATGTGGGTAACCAAACGGTTTCTGGTCCCCATTGACTTCCATAGTCAGTCGTTTGAGTGCAATAAGCCATGATAAAGAACTGAATTTGGGATCGTGCGCTGTCCGAGAGGTGGCTTTTTGTGTGCGCTCTTCGGATGTGTGTCAGACCGTGGGAGTACCACAATTAGTTATTGCGCTCAACTCTTTTTAATGTCAAGAAACGTAAGTAACAGTTGTGTGCTCAGTCTTTTCTCTGCTATATGCATCAACCTAAAACTTTGACTTTTCACAACTTTTTGAAGTAGCCTATTAAAGTCATTCAGATATGCATATCACGGAATATGCATTTGCGATATTTCGATATAATTGTTTAAATAAAATGCCTGTCGTCTGAGACTTTGCTATATCGTATATATCGCAGTATGTAAATTTACTGCACTATTGACGCTTCAGAGTGATGAAATGCACGAATAGGAATATGATGTTATAAGCGCAACGTGCAGAATATGAACTCGGTGCGGCGCTCGTGCTGACTGACACACTTACCTTACACACTCTCTCTCAGAAGGAGATTGCGAATTAGGGATGTGCTCGATGTTAAAGTGTTATTAAGCATAATTAGTAAGGGGTGGGTGATATACTCGTAGACAGGATTAGCTGGTAGAAATTTGTCAACCATTATAGATTTTGGACTGTCGTCTCTGTCGTGTGAGGTTGCTTTGCTGGGCGGTCACGAAAGCTTATCATTTGCATGAGTTTTTAAGCATTGCGGTTTAAAAACAAGTGGTTTTAAACCGTTGAAGCGCAATAAAAGACAACTGAGAGACTTTTTCTCACCGCTGTATGAGAGATGCCGCTGCTCATGAGCACGTTAAGACTGAACCGAGTGCTTTTTGCTGCGGATAAAATACACGGATAAATACACTTGTGTAGTGACCATATATTTACAAGTAAACAGCCATTTATGGATTAAGTGAAGGTACAGTTTAGTGCTGCAACAACGCGTCGACGTCATCGATTACGTCGACTACGAAAATATGTTGACGTGCGTGAAATGCGTTGACGCGTCACACTGTTTACATTCAGGTGTGGGAACGGAGAAAGTTCCATTCTATCACAAAAACCTAGACCACGATTATCAAAAGTATGGGAATACTTTAAACGGAGGTCAAATAAAATGGTCCTTTGTTCCCTTTGCAGAACCGAAATGGTGTACCACCTATGGAATTGGAGCTCTGCCAAATTTTTGCGCGTGCAAGATCATATTTTGAACGTGCAAAAGGGCATTTCGTGAACTGAACTGAGGAGAAAATATTCGTCTCGCAAATAGGAAAATATTTAGAGCGAACGAAAATCAGTTTTGCTTTTCAAAGAAGTTTATTTGGATGTGCGCAGACGTTCTCTTTCGCACGTGCAAGGTCTCAGTTGCTCGAGCTCCTGATTCCCGCCCCGCGCGCTCGCTAAGACTCGCTGCATTACAGACAGAGCAAGAGGAAAAACACATGGTTCAGGAGACGTTTGTTCAATGGCTTGAACACTATCAAAGTTCCTTTTAAGACTGTATAGAAAGTCTTTGACACTCTTCATTTTAAAGTTCAACTGTCTACCACTGGACGGCCACACATAAGTGGCTTATTTTTAATCAAAATCAAATCATTATTACATAATGGCGAGTCCCAGTGTTTCTACACCTCAATGAACTGCTAAATTAGTTCTAACTTCTTACTTAAAAAAAGATCACTAGATTAATAAAAAAAAGTAATAAAAATAATCGTTAGAGTAGTCGACTAATCAAAAAAAAATCGTTAGATTAGTCGATAGAGAAAATAATCATTAGTTGTAGCTCTAGTACAGTTGAGAAAGATGAGGCTTGAGTATAATCAGTACAGTCAGTCTTAAAGGGACAGCATCCAAATTTACCTGCTGCCATTATTAATGCTAAGCGAACAACAAAAAAGAGAAAATCTGTCATTGCTTGCTTTTGTAACTTTAATAAGAATAAATATAGACTTAATTTACACATTAAAGACAATGCATGTTTTTTTAGGCATTTACTTTATACTTTATGTAGTGTTTATAGTAAAGTTTTTCAGGTAGTTCTATTTCCTCTGTGTCTTTGTTCTATTGTAGTTTGTTTTCTTTGCTCTTTCTTTATCTTCAGTAAGCTTGAGAGGTTTTTTTTTAGGCTACTATTTTTTTTTTAAATGATATTGAAATTGGTGATAAGAATTATGAAATTTCAGTGGTATGAAAAATTGATATAAAAATTTTATTTAAAGCAAAAATTACTATATCGTGATATAAATTTACTCCTATCGTGATATAAGATTTTGGTCGTATCGTCCAGCCCTATAATGTGCATCCCTAATTTTTATTAATATATATGATATTATATTCTGTTGGTTTATTTTACCAAAACAATGAAAGTTGTTGTAATTTTCTCACCCTCACATTCCAAATCTGACTTTCCTCAGAGAACACAAACTTTTTTGAAGATTATCTTTGCAACTTTTATTCCGTATATTGAATGTATCTTTAAAGCGCTCCGTATAACTCGTGTCCTATAATCTTTTGAAGCCCTTAAATATTTCAATTCATGCATCCAAACCTAAACCTCTTTGTGATTTGAAGATGAATGAGTCCACATTGTTTTTAATACACATATGGTGTCAGTATTTTATTTTTAGCTTGGAAGTTTACTTGAGTGCTTTTTTGTGACTTGTAGCAGTTTTATACAGGTGTAGTGATTTATAAAAGTTTTATAAGCGGAATTTTTGTAAAGATCACATTCAAGCCACATGAACTGTTATCTCATTCAATATCAATAAACTAAATTTACGATTAGTGTGATCAGTCTAGGTTTGTTTTTGAAAAAGTGTTAGAGCTTCATATTTAGTGGGTGCGCTTTATTTGGCAAGAATTTTCAGCAGCGTCATCTCGGGTTTTGTATGCTGACAACATATTTACTGTTATATTTCTTTTTTTTTTTTTTAAATGTTGATACGTCATTTTATTGTCAATTATAATATCGAAGAGCTTCATGATCTGTGCCAAGTTTTAAAGGTTTGGTCTTTGTACCATTCAGATTTGTCTCATGCCATGAGTGTCGTAAAAATAAAAATGACAAAATACGTGCCTCGACACTCATGCTTTGCGTTCCCTTCTGTCCTTCGTTCAAATGTTTAAGTGCAAGAATACCTTCATATACATTATGCACTTGATATACAGTATCAATGTGTGCATTTAATTGTTCATTTCACTGTACATTCTCGTTTTGGACCTGTTTATCTTTTGCAATGTTAGTCTTATTCGTATATTAATTTAACTTAAAAACATAAGAATACGACTGGCTGTGTTGGTCTCAGTGGATAGGAAAACCAGACTGACAGGCAGCTGTTGAAGACTAGGGGGGTACGAGGGGTAACAGATGAGCGGCTGGAGTGATTCTTATTTTTAGCCATGAATCTGAGCACTCCCTGCTGAGAATAAGGAGACATTACAACAGCGTTAACTTCCTCGTGCACTTTTCAAAGCAGAAAGTTGAGTGTGTGTGTGTGCAAACTATGACCTTTATTAGTTAAAACTATGTTTTCATTGTTAACATGAGTCAAGACAGTCAGTGAAAAGTTAACTGACAATGATAATGTTGAGAGAGCAGGGTATCCAATTGATAATATATACGTTTCTATTGCCATTTATAGTGATTGCAGTTGAGACGTAATCAAACTTGATGAAAAAAAATTACACAACAGAAAAAGTATTTTTTCGTTCATTGCTATTTATTGTGATAGCAATTGAGAATTATGACACGTATACAAAAAAAGTTTAATTTCTCGCTCTAGATTACTCACGGTATTTTGACTTGTTTTTCGCGTCACTCGTGCAAAGAAAAACATGGTGCAATGAGCGTCTTCACACACATCAACAAAAACATTCATCCAGTTCGTAGTAATGTAAAACTTTTTTTTCAACTTGCGCGGATGACGTGGTTGTGACGAATATTGCATATTCGCATGAGTCGCTTCATTCACGTCACCTAGCGCGATTCATTTGTTCGCGTCTTTGCATTGACTTTGTATGTAATCTACTCACGCAAATAATTAAATTCGCTTTTGGTTGGGCACACGCCATTACACAAACTATACTCAATTCACAATATATTCGAGCAACTGAAAAAGTATAATATTTGGTACATTTATTAAAAATTCTTGCGAGTTCATTCTGATTGGAAAGGAGTTATCCCTTCATGGGCCGATTGTCAACCTAGTATCGAGCTAAAATGCCAGTTAAGTTTATCACCTGACTTGAATGTTGGTTGTTTAGTTAATGAGATAATGACGTGCTAAAACCCTCTTTTTCCTCTTTTCCTAGACTTTGTGTCCTTGTTCGACTTGGAAAATGATCTTCCAGATGAGCTGATACCCAATGGAGACCTGGGGCTGATGTCCATGCCCTCTAATGGAGATGGAGGGGTGGGAGGCCGGATGGGGGGCTCCGTCTCGGATGCTGCTGCCAAGCACAAGCAGCTGTCTCAGCTCCTGCAGGCAGGGAGCGGCTCTGGTCTGGCTGGAAACCTCAGCCCTCAGCCTGGAATGGGTGGCCAATTGGGTGCTTTGGGGAAGAGTCCCATGGGCCAGGGCTCACCCGGTCACCAGACGCAACCTCCGAAGCCTGTCGGCACCCCTACTGGTCAGGGCAACAATAGTCCCGGTATGGGCCTCAATACGGGTTTCAACCCGGCAATGCTGAACAATAACAACCAGGCTCACGGACTCATGGGACAGAACATGGCTCAGCAGGGGCAGATGATGAATGGCGTGATGGGGCCAGCCGGAAGAGGGAGGGCGGCTCCCGGGATGCAGTACCAGGGGCAGGGCATGCAGGGAACACCGGTGGGAGCAGGCGGCGGGCCGGGGGTTAGCGTTTCTGGCAGCGTATTGGCAGAGACACTTACCCAGGGTGCACCACAGATGGGGGCACACAATGCCATCAATCCCCAGCAAGCGGGAAACATGAACAAGGTAAGTCACCATTGCTATTTGTTAGCCCTTGCATTCTAAAACTTTGTTTCATCAATGTTCTGCATGGTTTGGTTTAAAGCGGAGGTCATCAACCCTGCTCCTGGGGACTCACGGTCCTGCAGAGTTTTCAAACACACCTGAACCATCTAATCAAGCTCTTCTGGATCGCTTGAAAATCACAGGCAGGTGTGTTGAAGCAGGTTGGAAATCAATTTTGCAGGACAGTGCGTTGAAGACCTCTGGTTTAAATGATTTAACACGGTTAACACGAATACAAATTAACTAATTGTTTTGATTTCGAGTTTTAACCTATAATTTCCACTTCATATGGTAGACTGTTTGTTACTTGGATTGTGTCATGTAGGAAGGTTTTCTGTTTTGTTGTATGATAATTCTCTTGGCTGTTTTGTCATTTTCCTTATCAATTATCAAAATCCAAGCCTTTAAAATGAAAGGAATTGTGCAACTTTGAGGTATATGGACAGCATTTGTGTCATGCTGTTTACATTGGTCAGTTCTGACACACACAGATTTATTTGTCTAAATAAAAGGAGTTTAAGGGATAGCTTGCCCAAAAGTGAAAGTTACCCCATAATTTACTCGACCTCAAGCCATCCAAGGTGTATTTAAAAACATCCTGGCCAATTTTTAAGCCATAAAAAGTGCATCCGTTCATTGTAAAAGTAATCCACATTGCTCCGGGGGGTTAATAAAGGCCTTCTGAAGCAAAGTGATAGTATTTTGTAAGAAGCATTTCCATGTTTAACACTTTATAATCTAAAATAACTAGCTTCCACCAGACAACCGTACACATATAAGAGAAGCTCCTCTTCTATAGAAATCCTCCAACATTTCTCTTTTTAGACTTTTGTTTTGCTCTATCTTCTACGCTTCCACGTTTGTCATTACATCACGCGTCTCGTCAGAGGTCACTCTTCCACCGCAAAGCGATGTGTACGGCTGGGTGTCGCGAGCTAGTTATTACAATGTTTTAAATATGGATATTTTTCTTACAAAACCCCATCGGTTCGCTTCAGAAGGCCTTTATTAACCCCCTGGGGCTGTTCGGATTATTTTTATGATGGATGGATGCACTTTTTTTTGCTTCAAAATCTGGAAGAGCCAGGATATTTTTTAAATATAACTCCGATTGTGTTCTTCTGAAAGAAGATAGTCATATCCACCTAGGATGGCTTGAGGGTGAGTAAATCATTGGGTAATTTTCATTTTTGGGTGAACTATCACCTTAATCGGAAAGAAATATATTGTTGCCCTGGCAATTTTGAAACCGCAATAGATGATTGCTGTTGCCATTGTTTTTTGTTAAAATTGCAATGGTACTCCATTATCCTAATTGTTATCTGTGTTGAATTGGTCATGTTTAAGTGGACTGGTTGGGAAATTGGCTCCAGCCAACCTGGATATATTTTTCCAAGGTTTTTTATTTTTTTGTAAAATTGTCTTGTCCGATTGGCTGTTCTCTGACCATGACTCGTCCGTGGTGTTTTTTTTTTTTTTTTTTTTTAAATGTGCATTAAGATCAAGAAAGCGCAAGTTACTTTTCCTAAACTGAACTCAAGCATTTTTGACCGTGTCTTTGTTGGCATGAGTCATTGTTAACCTCAGCAGGTTTCATATTCGACTTAAGTTTAACATTATTCTGTGCCTGCTTGAGCTCCTAAGGCATCTAAAGAAAAGATTGCTCACAAAGGTAGTTGTGGCTATCACACTTGTGTGACTGTTGTGGTTTTAGAGGAAACCAATCGGAAACCAGTCTGCTACTCGCATCGTGATTTTCTCACAAGCGAGCACTCCTTGTGCACTTGTGTTGGGGCGTTGAGTTCATATTGCGAAATCAGTCAATCGATTGAGTTTGCAAATGAAACATCGTGAATAACTTCACACAGCCTGCCGGAGTGTTCACGGGTTTCCATATCTGCCGTGTTTGTTCAGAGGTGAATAGATGTGCTGTCGGCAGTACGGCGTGTGTTTACATTGCACACAGATTATGAGAGTCACAAGTGCAGGTGAAGTGTGTGAGATCAGAGCGTCAGTGTAGTGCTACAGTAGCCTATGTCGGCACTGAGCTCATGCTTGTGTCCATAGGAAATGTGCTTTATGTTTTCTCTTTTCATTTTGCTTTTTCTAGCCTAGTAAATAAAGTTTATTTGAACTACATTTATTTTGTGCTAAAAAAATACCCTGCAATTGTACTTTTGGTATATTAAACTGCTGTACTTAAACTAATTTTGTATTTTAACAGTGCAGAAATGGCACTGAGGTCCAACTAAAAATATACTGAAGTGTATTTGATTGTGCTAAAGTGGAAGTATACTCTTGAATTTATATTATACAACTTTTTAGGCATAATATTAAGAAATGTGCATTGTGTAATGAAGAGATACTGATATAAAATTCTAATTAAACTTTATTTCGAGTGAGTCTTAAGTGATGTCAGTTAATGTTAATGGATTTGAAGTATACTTAGTATGAAATAAAAATTTTACATAGATTTTGGAAAAGGTTATTTTTTACTAGGGTAGGTTCCAGTTTAGCATCAAAAAGAATGTCTAATGAAATTTATTCATCTTTAACCGTTTTATAACAAAATAACATTGAACATGTTATAATAAAATAACACTGAACATGAACGCGATTCTTAGTGCGCTTATGAAATCGCAAAGACTGCTATTTTTTTCTTCTTTTTTTAAATTATGCGCAGCTTGTCAATGAAGTGCGGCTCCAAATTTTTAAAATGCGGCACTTTTCGGAAGAGGCTCGCCACTCCGCTTTGCTAAAGATAGGCACCAAGTCTATTTTTGACAAGCCACGCCGTTCAAACACAAAATAAAGTCAAAACAATCACCATGCGTAAACTCGCGCTCGTATTTCGCATCACTAGGAGGCCAGAAATTGATGACAAGAAATTCGAAGTTGAAAAACTTAAAAATCGTTCATCCTTGTCATAACTGTCCATAACCATAAAGGAGTATTCACTTCATCCGTAAGCTACAGAAAAACAAAGTGGGGCATAGTAATGAACACAATTGTGTGCTTTTTTTTTTTTTTTTTTTTTTTTTTTTAAATTGAGATAAATCATGCAGCCCTAATTTTAACCACATCTTTTATCAAATAATAAAAAAAATGCAGCCAATTAATGTTAGGGCTGGGTTGTATACAGTATGCAGTGTGTGATGATTGAAAGGTGAGGTTTTGCTTTTCTGTTTGTATTGTGGTGGATATATTTGTATGGCTGTTAGCAGGCAGAAGGGTTTTATTTACCCATTGAGATTCAGTAATGTCGTGACTTGCTGCGTTAAAGTCAGCATGAAATATTCACCCTATTTTTTTTAAATGCATGTCAAGGATCTTCTTGTGAATGATTCATCCATGCATGCTTCATTTTTAAATGATAAAAAAAGGCCTACCTCATAATTTTTCTTGTTCTTCCAGTTAGACGATATGTTCTCCAATCATTGGACGAATTCCATGTGCTCTTGAAGGGCACTTCGGGAACGCCATTTGACCCTGTCCAAAATGACCCCCATTGAGAAGAAAAGCTCTGTCGTTTGTTACTTCTGTTATTTCGTGACTGTAATATATATTTTGTCTCACCAATATGCATAAATATTACTTTTCAACAACTTTGAATGTGGGCCAGCTCTAGAATTATTTTAAGAATTTTATTTTAAATGATTAAATTTTTACTATTGAGTCATTTTTTTAATCGAAATGTTTCAAAGTATGACACTTTTTTACTTATTTAGGTATAATCATGTTTTGTTTTAGAAAATTAAGTTGTATAATACAAAAATGGACATATTAAATACAATTTTTTGTTGTTGTTAAATTTCCAGCAAAGTTATAAATCTAATATTTTGGTTATTTTGTCTTTTGTTGAGGGAGTTTTCTGTTGTCAAATAACTTTTTTGTTCTCTCTCTCTCTCTGGAAATTAAATTTAAAATAATGCCCAATCAGAACATAGTACATTTTTAAGATTTTAACTTTGTCTGGATCTAAAAAGCAAAAAATGAAAAGCCGAATGACGAATAAAATTGTTGCTTGTTGCAGCTAGTTAGACAGTCAGATAAATTTGGAAGAGAGGATTCATTGGCTTGCTGTTTTAATGGCATCACGGAGCGTGTTGGGGTGAAAGAGGGAGAGCGACGGGCAGCAGAGATTGAATTGCTCAGGACAGGGAGTTCCTCAGAGTAGCACGTTCAGCAGCGGCGTGTGCGCCGCTAATGGCTGCAGGCTTGCATTAGTAATGGTGGGGGATGGGCTGGTTTACAAACGCCGCTGGAGGAGCTCTGATCTGACGCTCTGCTGCAGAACCGTGCTGTGAAAAGTGGTGTAAATAACTCTGGTTATAATGCAGCTGTTCAGTTCTTTTTTTTGGCAGTAAATGATGGTTAATGGCTCAGGTTAACGTTGCCATGAAAAGAAATTTAACCTCATAAATTTTCCAAATGCACGTTAGATCTTATTGTGAACAATTCACCCGTGCGTTTCATTGTCTGTCTTTTTTTTTAACTTTGACCTTAATGTGTAAGCTAAATGCATCAGATAATTGTCAATCGCTCCAAAAGGATTCATAATTGTTATTCCTCTGACACGGGGTTCTTAAACCCTCGTTTCTAGTGATGGATTACACCAAAAATATTTTAACGTCGGGGGGAAAAATATGTGCTTGAACACACCGAAAGAACTTAAGCCGACTGTCAACTAGCACGGGCGTTGTGCGCCTGCGTATAAAGGAGATAACGGTCTATTTAAGCAGATATATTTGTCTGTATTTGTCATTCAAAAAGGGAAAGCGAAACTAAGACTGCAAGTATACAAACCATGAACAAAGCAACGCTTGCTTACTCAGTCCCTTCAGAAAAACTGGGGGCAAAAATCCTTGATTATGCGGCACGTTTTCTTAAAAATTGCGATGTAATATTTTTGCAATTTTATGCGATGAGGGTTAATTTTGATGCAAAAATTTTTTTGTTTTCCCAACACCCTGTTCTCACTACCTTCATGTAAAGTAATTTCTTATTACTTCAAGCATTCTAAATCACAGAATATTTAAGTTCTCATTCTGTTTTATTTCAGAGCTTCATTAACACATGGCTCAAACTTACAAAACATTGAGTTAAACAAGTTCTGTAGCTTTACAAAAGGAATATTCAACAACTTCTGTAAAAATGAATAAAATATATATAAAAAAAAAGTGCTTCCTGTTTTACCGAGGTAGCTATACAAGACACACATCTTCTGTGAAGTTAAGTGCTTCCAATGCACAAAATTCAATCTCTTACTGCAACGTAAATTATTTTACATACTATTAATATACAGCGTTGTCTGTGGTCCAACACGCAGTTGCACGGAGTGCAAAATAATTTGCCCCCACTGTTATGTGACACACCGGGAAACTGCTTCGCACGGTCTTTTGCGCTTATTTTTCTTGGGAAATGAGAATGATTTGCGTGCTTCACCCTGGTTTCACCGTGGGGTTTGCAGATGATGTTCACGTTGCGTAATTACGTCGCTTCATAAGGTTCCCATGGCAAAAGGGGGAAAATAATGGCGCTTTACTTGTATGAAGTAAACACATTTTTCAACTTTCTACGAAGATATATGTGACTTTTTTGCAACGAAAATACAGGGATTATGAAATCATGCTAGCCCCGCATATTTTGCTTGCTGAAATCGGCAATTTATGCGGCGAAAGTGCTGCGTATTTGAATAAATGCGACCCCCGCATAAATATGCAGACTTTGGCTGATTATGCATGAAATCAAACGATCACATAATCGCGTTTTTTCTGGAGGGACTGCTTACTGTTTTGAATATCAGTCATATTCTCCGCTCATGTTATTTTTATAATATTTGTGCATTCTAGAGTTGCAACTAACGATTTTTTTTTTCCTGTCGACTACTCTAACGATTATTTTTATTAAGTTTTTTTTTTTTTTTAATTAATCTAGTGATCTTTTTTAAGTTAGAAGTTAGAACTAATTTAGCAGTTCATTGAGGTGTAGAAACACTGGGACTCGCCATTATGTAACAATACGATTTGTTTTTGATTAAAAATAAGCCACTTATGTGTGGTCGTCCAGTGGTAGACATTTGAACTTTAAAATGAGGAGTGTCAAAGACTTTCTATACAGTCTTAAAAGGAACTTTGATAGTGTTCTCAAGCCATTGAACAAACGTCTCCTGAACCATGTGTTTTTCCTCTTGCGCTGTCTGTAATGCAGGGAGTCTTGTGATTGGTTGTCAAGGGAGATGAGGCTGCTAAATTCTGATTGCCTGGAATTTTCTCACATTGTAACGCTGGTTTGTGTTGAGCAGTCGAGCAGTCGTGAGCAACTGAAATGCAAAACTGATTTTCGATTTTCACTTTAAATATTTTCTTATTTGCGAGACGAAGATTTTCACCTCAACTCAGTTCAGTTCACGTGCGCGCAAAATTCCCTTTTGCACGCTCAAAATATGATCTTGCGCTCGCAAAAATTTGGCAGAGCTTCAATTCCATAGGTGGTACGCCATTTCGGTTCTGCAAAGGGAACAAAGGACCATTTTATTTGACCTCTGTTTAAAGTATTGATTAGTCGACGCATTTTAGTAGTCGACGTAATTGATGACGTTGACGTGTTGTTGCAGCACTAGTGCATTCGAGTGCTCAGGTAAGATGACATAAAATTAGAACAACCTAATTAGATCAGCCTAAAGTAGAAGCCGTCATGACTTCTTTGCTTGCTTTCAAAACTTTTGCTTATTGTCGTGAACTGACTCGTTAGCCGAGGACCAACTTCAGCCGACGGTGTGGAACACACAGAGAAAAACAAAAACTACCCGATGGCCGACTGTCAGCTTGGTGTTTTCCGGGCTTAAAACTAATCAGAAATGGCTGCCAATATTAACACTGCCAGAGACCCGATTATAGCACTTAAACACGGAAAAATTTAGATTTTTATGATATTTCCCTTTTAATAGAAATTAATTTTACCCAGCAAGGATGAATTAAATTGATCAGAAGTGACAGTAAAGAGTTTTACATTGTTACAAAAGATTAATATTTTAAATAAAAGCTCTTTTGAACTTTCTATTCATGAATGAATCCTGAAAAAAAAAAAAAATCACGTTTTCCTCAAAAATATGAAGCCGCACAACTGTTTTAACTATGATTATAATCAGAAATGTTTCTTGAGCATCAAATCATCATATTAGAGCAATTTCTGAAGGATCATGTGACACTGAAGACTGGAGTAATGATGCTGAAAATTCAACTTTTTAATCTCAGGAATAAATTACATTTTAAAATTATATTCAAATACAAAACAGTTATTTTTAATTATAATAATATCATATTTATATTTTTACAGGTTTTTTTTTTAATATGACTGAACCTAGACTATATATTTCATATATCGCATCATCAGTGCGTCTTTAATTTGGTGTTTTTATGAAGAGCGGGCGCTTTATTCTCAAGCTCTACTACACTGAATGGCAAGACAGTGTCCTCTACTCGTATGTGAGCAGACGGATGTCACTGAGCAGCTGATGACAGTATCTTCTAGTGCAGTCTTTGACCTATGAATGTTTGGCTTGACACCGTCTACGCTACACTGACAGAGAGCTGAACCTTGTGCCCGCAGAACGCCTTGACTGCTTTCTAAGAATTTAAACTGAAACACTACAGTGGAAGCTGTTTTGGGCCTGTTTTTGGTGTTTTTCTTGAACGTTGGGTGACGCGCATGAGAACTGTTGAGGTTTATGGATGCTGAAGGTCTTTTTTTTTTTCCATAGATGGGTCTTGCAAGCGCCAATGGCCCGTTCGGGCAGCAGTATGCGCAGGGTTCGGTCCAGCAGATGTCCAGCGCTGGATTAAACGCCCAGATCCAGAACAAGGCAGCTCTCCCCAACAGCCTCCAGCCCACCCTGAAGGGTGCTTCCAGTGTGCCAAATCTGGTGAGTAACCCTCCACAGCTGGCTCTGGTTCAGTCCAGAACACTTCAGACCTCTTGTAACCTGCGTCACACATCTATTCAGCAGCTATTTATTCATTCGGAGAGCTAATTGAAGTTAACATGCAGCAGAATATGGCGTAAAAAAGTAAATAAACTCTGAATGAAGTCTAAAATTGTTGTTGTGTTTGAATATTCATATCTTAAAACTGACCTAGACTGCTCCAGCATAAAGTAATTAGGTTAACAATGCATCTTAATTTTAATTTGCTATATTTTCTGTAGGGCTGCACGATATATCGTTTTAGCATCGAAATCGCGATGTGTGCATAGTCACATCGCAGGATGTGCAATTACAAGTATAGGGATCGTTAATCCGTACGGACCAGATTAATTGCAAAGTTTGACCATTTGAACGTGTTTTAGGTTCTGTCAGTTTAAACATTTCAAGAAATTTTAAATCGTTTGAGTGCACGAAGACGCGAACGAGAACTCAATACGACGACTATCCTCGTGAACACAATTGTTTATGCCTTAGGTGAACGGGAAAACCGGATGAGAAACAGTATTTTGGAACGGCGCTGCTCATTCGGTCTTAAAGTGAACGCTTTGTGTCAGGGAAAAATCACTTTTGTAGTTTTAACAGATTAATTGTTTTAAATTATACAGTGAGACTATGCAGTGTTATTTTACATTTGATTGTTCAATTTCTGGACCTGAATACTGTTAGACTTGCCTGGAAAATATAAAGCATTATATTTCATTTAAATCTTTGTTCAATTATATTTATCTATGCTTGTAATTTGATCAATATTTTCTATGCGTCACCAACAAAATCACCCCAATCATCCTAGAATGATTATTTCAATCCAAATTGAGCTTCTGGTGAATTTTTCATACATCGCAATCATACATCACAATATAAATCGCAGAAAAACTAAATATCGCAATGTCAATTTTTTTTTATTTTTCAATATTGTTTCATTACAGAAACATTTGGGGTCAATAAAATTTAAATGCGTAATATTAATTTTAAAATTAAATTCTTACCAGTCCCAAACTTCTGAACAGTAGTGTGTATTCTATTCATTTCTCCTATGTAAAGCATTTTTACAAGCTTTTTTAAAACTCTTATGTAAAAGTCAACTTGTTATAATTAATTAGTTATGGGCAGACAATTTACAAATTACATATGTTAAAATAATTATTCTGTCTTGTTGAAGCCAAGTCATTCATATTTCTTTTATATAAAACTACTGCATTCATGACTGAAAGTGGGTGTAACTGTGCTTTAATCTTTGAAGTAAACACCACATTGTTTTGATTGAGGCGTAAATTAGATGCTTAACGCCTCAGTGAATGAAATCACAAATTCATGGCCTCTTGTGGCTTGCGGCTTTGTTCAAACCAACCTAGAATATTTAGAAAGATTTGTTTCTTTATATTATAACGGAATCTAATCTAAACCCTTTCCTCCAGCTGCAGCAGCAGGTGCCCTCAGTGGGCATGGTCCCGGGACAGGGGGTTTCGGCAGGCCCCACGGCCGACCCGGAGAAGCGCAAACTGATCCAGCAGCAGCTGGTCCTGCTGCTTCACGCCCACAAGTGCCAGCGGCGAGATCAGGCCAACGGCGACGTGCGCACCTGCGCCCTGCCCCACTGCCGCACCATGAAGAACGTCCTCAACCACATGACCCACTGCCAGGCGGGAAAATCCTGCCAAGGTGAGAGACAAAATTACACTAGTCATGTTAATATATATCTGGAATCTTGAGGCTCTGAATTTTTTTGAAATTTTTTGAGTCGATCTGAAAGTTCTTGTCTGTTCATCCAACCACATGTCTCTATGTCCACAACCATATTTTGGTGATGACTGTACATCTTAGTGTTGTTGAACTGTCTGGCTGATCACTCAGGCTTCATGTAAACATGGGAACTCACTCGTGGCTCTTGTGGTCTCATTCTTTAAGTATGATGGAGTCTGGAATATCGAAACCCCTTTTATTCCTTGACATAATATCATTTGGCCAGAGCGTTTTCTCATTTTTCAAACCTTGTTCATCAAGAATGTAATATTCCTCTCATTTAACCGTGGTGCTCGCTAAGACAAGCATGACTATTGCCAGAGGGACCTGAACAATATCTAGGGACCTTAGTATAATAAGCAATTTTTTAACATTTGGACCCATTCCGCATATTTTCACAGCAGAAACTGGATGTCAAAATGTTTAAATAAGTTTGGCAAAACTGTTTCAAAACTATTTTGCTCCCATTTTGAAAATTCACCTTATTCCTGTTTGTTGCCTTGCACAGATGCGTCAACCAATTTGTTAGAACTTAACATAAATTATTTTGAGGTACAAATATTAATTGCGCTAATGTAATCATTCATTTGAATTTTGTTTGAAGATAAAACTGTGAATAGAAACTTGATTGCAGACTCCTTTGAATTGGGCCAGAAACATACCTGCGAATTTGTTGCCATTAGGCATTGAAATGGGCCATTCTTGTGATTCATTCTAACCTGGAGTTCTTTTTATATGAATGTACATCTGACTGTAAAGTTTTGATAGCATTTTATTTTCAGCTTGCGTCTCTGTGATGCCTAATAAACTAGTGTTTGGGGTAACCGCTATATTTCTGCTTGATCATAAGTGCCATCATTACTATCAGAGAGTGAATTTGACTTTTTTTGAGTTTGTGTTCGGATTATTTATTCATAACATAATCATTTAGTAGGCTAAATGATTGGCAAAAAGCGAAATCTTGATTTATTTCTTTATTTATTTTTTGGTTATCTAATCAACTTAAAAACGTGGCCTAGTGGTGAGGGAGTTGGGCTTGTAATCAGAAGGTTGCTGGTTCGATTCCCACGCCGGCAGGAATTGAAAGTGGGTTTTGTGAATAAACAGCACTCTCTCTACCTTCGATACCATGACTAAAGTGCCCTTGAGCAAGACACCTGACCCCTAATTGCTCCCCTTGTAAGTCGCTTTGGATAAAAGCGTCTGCTAAATGATGAAAAATGAAAATGAAAATTTTTCCTATTGTTTTTTGTTTGGCTGTTGCACACGTCTCATGTCTTTTGCACCGCATCACCCATGAAACGACATCGTAAAAGCGCGGTGATCAAGCAAAAAGTTTCTTCCCCCCATTCTACTGCCCGCATCTTGTTTTTTTTCAACACAATAACGCATTTCTGAGTGAACAGCCACTTAAGACTAGCAACGTGTTCGCACGAGAGCGGTTAATCAGGCGCGCCATCACGTGGTCGGATCATTTTCTTCTCTTAACGATCATCATAGCTGTATTTCAACATGTCTAATTGTAACAGTTGCTAATTTTTTTATATTCCATCAACAGTTCTCTTTATTATTTCTAAAAAATAATAAAATCGACGCAAAACATTAAATTTGAAAGTGAAAAATCATTTTATAAAACTTAGTTTTTGTCAACTTGTATTATTTGAACTATAAAATGAAGTCGGTTTTTGTTGATGTTACCCTAGACAATGGTGGTGTTTCAAAACAACGTTGCTACTTTAAAAACATGTCGATTTATTCTAAAATCAGAATTTTCTGAAACTATTTCAACTGCTGAATTCAAGAAGTGTTTAAAGAAAAATTCCAAATTTCACCCACCTTTTTCACCAGTCTGTTGTTTGCTAGTATGCACTAATCAACCACCTAGTAGTGCCACCGCCAAGAGCACCCTAACAACTGCATAGCAACGTCTAACATGCATTATTCATATTTTATTCCAGTTATTGTGTTGATGATATTTATTTATTTCTCCCAGATTCTTTGGGGTATGTGATTGCTCGGTAGTTTAACAAAGTTTTTCTGTGTTTTGTCCGTTTCCTCAGTGGCTCACTGCGCCTCGTCTAGACAGATCATCTCGCACTGGAAGAACTGCACCCGGCACGACTGCCCCGTCTGTCTGCCCCTGAAGAACGCCAGTGATAAGAGAAACCAGCAGCGTACGTCTCATTCAGCGTTCATTCTCATTTCAACTGATAAATTCCCTGCATCACTGTAAATTTTTGCATAAAGAATACTTGGTTTGAAGTATTGGTGTTAGTAGAGTAGTATTTTTTTTTTTCAAATTAGTGCTTATTAATGCAAAAAAAAGAATAAATAAATCAACACATTAACAAAAATCGTACTTTCTGCCCTAATGCACCAAATTGGCCATTCTGAAAGTGATAAAGCATGACATTTCTATGAATCTATGAACACAGGTTTGTTACTGTACTTGACTGTATGTTTGCGTCTCATGCATTGAGAGACCGGGTGCGTTTAGATGAGTGCTGCCACCTGTAGGTCATGTGTGCAGCTCGGCTGCGCTCCGAATGTGAAAGCACGAAACCAGCAGCAGATTCCGGCAGGCAGCGGGTCTGTAATCTGACACTGCGGGGGAGGGGCTCCACCCCTCGTTTTTCAGTGAAGGGCGGGACACAGAGAGCTCCCGCTTTCCGATTGGCCAGTCGATCGCTGACTCGTTTAAATCCCCCTGTAGTGGCAACAGAAGCACGTTCTCTCGGTCTCTCTTGCAGTTCTTCTCTGTGCCGCTGCTCTGTGTTTGCAAAATGGCTATTCCACTTCAGTCGCTTGCGTTTCCAGTTTAAGTGGGATTACTGCTAAACTGCGTATTGAAAGTCATACTTTTTAGTTTTATTTTTTCCATTTAGCAGGTGCTTTTTTCACAGTCGTTTACAAATTAATTATTTATCAAGACCATTATTAAGATTGTTTGTCAATGTTACATTGATTTTTACCAAGGTTAAGGGTTGTTGGGGCTGATATGAAGCAGCAATTTGTATTATATGATTTAATTTAAATATTTGAATTTAACAAATGTGTTTCTGTGGTATTTGCAGCGATGCTGACCTCCCCTAACACTGGCATGCAGGCTCCGTTGGGCCCCGTGGGCACGAGTCAGCCCACTGCACCCGCCATCAGCAGTGGCACACACATAGACCCCAGCTCTATGCAGAGGGCGTACGCAGCACTCGGGCTCCCGTACGGGAACCAGCCGGCTCCACAGACGCAAGTCACGGGACAGCAGCCCACGCAGACCCAGCAGCAGCAGATGCGCTCCATGACTGCATTAGGTATCAACTTGCGAAGAAATCTGAAATGTTACTCGTGATTGAGTATGTGGCATTTGAGGAAAAGCGGAATATTGTGAACGATTCAATGTTCCATGTTCATTATTAACCTTGAAAATTGCTGTCATTCTGTAACTTCATCTTACATCATTTTAAATACTTGGAGCCGTTTCCTAAACATGCACACAAGTGCATCAGAATTTTATATTGCATAATTACATTTTCTAAATTCAATTTGTCAAATGTCTTCAAAGATGCACACAAGCGCAACAGAATTTTTATTGCATAATTAGATTTGCTAAATGCAGTTTATCAGATATGTAAAGTGGAAAGACCAAAACTGGCATATAAAGTGCGTCTTGGTCTATAAATGATACATTTTGTTGCATCTGGTGTCAGTATGCTTTGAAACTCCATGCTGCTCATCATGTGGTGTATTCGTGTGTAACCCCTGTCTGGTTTCCCGCAACATCTTCAGGCACTAACCAGATGAGCATCGGCGGTAACGGTATGGCCGATCAGACGAACCTTCACACTGATTCCTCTCTCCCCTCATCCCTCAACAGCAAGTGAGTCTTTTCACCTCTCACCCCTCACCTTTAACCCCTCACACACACTGCAGAGCCGGAAATGTTCATCTTTAGAGTACAGCAATCGGTGTCACTATAGAGTGATTTTTACAGCAGTTCTGTAGCTAAAAGTGGTTGTAATGTCTGAAACATCAAGGAAATCTGAGATGTTTTAAAATGCATATGCCAGGTTCCATGTCAGATGTAGTTTTTTGTAAACATGATTCAATACATTTAAAAAAAATAAAGATTTATTCTACTTTTAAAGCATTAGTTCACTTCAGAATTAATTTTGAGTTCACACATACTCTGTGTATAGGCCTATAAATTACAGGCATCAAGGTGCCTCTATGAATCGCTTTTCACTTTCACTCGTTTTTTCACTTTTCTGCGATCATGCATACTCTGTGCATAGGGAGCAGCGGTACTGACTACACATTTTATAAGAGATTTGTCAGTGAATCTGTTATTGCACTAAATCCTCCGCCATCGTCTTGTCAGTCATATTTTCTTGATCTCGTCACATAAGTGAAATTTGACTTCTGCTGCACTTATTTTTTTGATTCTACAGTTAATTCGAAATCAGATCATAATTGTAGTGTCCGTTGTCCACTGAACTAAATGGTTTTTTTTTTTATTTCTATAAAAAAGCAAAACGAGGTGGTGCTGTGGTGGGCAAGTTTAATAATTGGTGCTAGCCTATTAATGACTGCAAGTGAAAAGAAGTGAAGTGATGCAGGTGTAGAAAAACCTTGAAATATGACATTTTTGAGATGTGAAGTTCTGGCGTCTGAAAACTAACGTCTCAATCCTGTTCACACAGTCAGATGATGTCAGACGGATCGAGCATGGGTGGCTCGGGGAACCTGCCCACGGCTGCGCCGCTGTCTATGCCTGGCATGAAGAAGCCCTGGCACGAGCACGTCACTCAGGACTTGAGGAATCACCTAGTGCACAAGCTGTGAGTTGAAGAAATCATATTTCACAATCAGGGTTTGAAATTAACTTTTTCACTCACCCAGCCAATTTGGCTCCTAAATTAAAATACCAGCCATTCAGAGCTTATAATAGCCAAAACGAAAATATCAGATCCAGCTTTACGACAGTCAATCACTGTGTGTGGACACCAATCAAATAAAATAAAATGGAAATAAAAACAAAATTCTCTGTGACTTCTCTTATAATTGCCATGAGTTTACTTGCACATAGCTATAAAGACGCTAGGGCGCTTTTAGCCCAAAAGTCTTGAACGTGGCATTTATGAGAACAGGTTGGAAAAAGTGGCCTCTTAAAGTGCCCCTATTATGCTATTTAAAGACTTTTGTCTCCTATAACCATCCATCAAAGGTCAAGAAACACTTTTATTTTCTCATAATACACATTGCACATCACCACATTTTCAGTGATTCTCAAGCGATTCGTCCGATGCTTCTCTATAAATTCCTCCTTTCCGCAAGCCTGCTCTGCTCTGATTAGCCAGACGGCCTATTCTGTTGTGATTGGTCTTGTGTCCGAAACGAAACGGTTTCCTAAAGACGGTAACGATGGCGTAGATTTTACCTTATCAATCTGAGCGTGAGTCCAATGACGAAACATTGCAATTGCAAGGACTAATTATTCAACTTCCATCGCAAGCACGACTTGAGCAGGATGATGCACCACTCAGTTTGACGTATATCAGGGGATGTTTGAACTATAGTTCCTCACCATCAGCATTAACAAATGTATGTTCAACAAACCGATGTGTATATTTGTGGGATCCGTATCAGTGACAGCGCATATGCTAGCGTGAATGACTGATGTAACATTAATGTTTGTGTAATGATAAAAGATTTGTTTCACTAAGTAGTAAGAACGACAGACAATCTACATTAATGGGCACAATTTTAGATAATGGTGGCAACACAGCAGATTAGCAGAAGTATTTCAGTAATAATGTGAGTTAGCCGGTTAGCTGGAGACGAGCACAATAACTTTTGTGTATTTTATATATATATATATATATCAATAATTAAACTTACAGGTTGTGATTCTGAGGAGCACATTGGTCCAAGTAAAGAGGAAACCATCCCATCTTTAATGGCATTTTGTAAATCCCATTTATACCTCGTGGAGATTTGAGAAGCCATCGTCAGATGGTTATACTGCTGTTGTGTCGCTGTGGTAATTTAACCACCGACTCTTCACATCTTCAAAACCGTTGGAAGCGTATACAAAAAGAATTTGCGTTTGCAGCTCAGAAAACAGCGACATGTATACAACATGAACCAGCTACAGTGTTTGAGGGCTGGTCAAAGTAGACGCTGTTCATGGGCAGCCAATGAAGACCATAGACGGGCATTATGCAAATGTAACATTGCTGCATATGTATGATACGGAAGTAAGTCTGAAATTACTGACTACATGTTTCGACTCATTTTCAAATCGATTCTTTTTTTTTTTTTTTATGCGACAGTAACTTTATCGTGCACTTTGATCTTTAAAACTTTAGACCTTTTACATTCACAAACAGCCATATTACACACTGCATGAAAGGTAATATCTGAAAAAGCATAATAGGAGCACTTTAATTGTCTCCTAGGCTCTGGCGGAGCGTTTACCGGTCGCACAGCAGACGGGAAGCGCCGCGCCGGGGACATCTCACAGGCAGGCTTATCGCACACCGGTCACGTCATTCTGTACTCACGTTCTTACATTCAAGGGAGCAGTCCAAAACAGTGAATCTAATCACAATACAGGCAAAAATTCACTTTGTTCACAAGAATGAGCAAAGTGGCGTCAATCAGTTTGAATTAAGGTTTTTGAAAAAAACAGCGCAAATGTAAAGAAAGAGTGCAATTTCTATTCTCTACATGAAGCATGTTTATTCAAGCCAAAAAACAAACCAGTTACTGAAAAATGTGCAACACACAAGCCTTAGGGTGAGGTCAGAACGTACATATATTTGTCCTAAACTATTGTATTTGTATGAGTGACGCTGTGGTGTTGCTTGAGTTTGAACAGCCGCAGTCGTAGTTGGGCACCGCTGGTGTGCGCATTTTGGGATATCGCATGAAAAAACCCCTTGATGGACATGCCAAAATGCGCATAAAAAAACTTCTCCGCTCAACTGAGTAAGATAAATTTCTCATGCGATACGAAAACATGCGCATGAGGTTAAAAAGACGTGACTTTGCAATGGGATGTAATTTCAAACCCTGTTCACAATCATGATTTGCCGAGGGTGATTCTCTTAACACTGTATTCTTTTAACACCTCTACAGAGTTCAAGCCATATTTCCGACCCCTGACCCTGCAGCACTGAAGGACAGACGCATGGAGAACTTGGTTGCTTACGCACGTAAGGTGGAAGGGGACATGTATGAGTCTGCCAACAGCAGGGTAAAGCACCTAAACTTTCATGCTACATTTGAACCTTCCTTCTGTATGGTGTTGTGTGACCGTAAGAAGGTACCAGGTGTCTTAATATCTCTTAAAATCTTGTGTTCAGGATGAGTATTACCACTTTCTGGCTGAGAAGATCTATAAGATCCAAAAGGAGCTGGAGGAGAAGAGAAAGTCCAGGCTGTCAAAGCCGCAGATGGGCGTTCAGGGTCCCCAGCCTGGCCTTCCCCAGCCTAACACTATGGGTCCTGCACAAGCCATCCGGCCACCAAGTTAGTGGCTTTGTTTTTTAATACTCTGATCTTTTGGATGCTAAATGTTCCCTGGCTGCTTTCTAGATATGTCCAGCTGCTCAAAATTTGCCTTATTTCCTCAGATGGGCCTGTTCCTATGTCCAATGTGCCAAATCCGTTGATTCCCCGGATGCAGGTCCCTCAAGGTATAGTTTTTTTCTTTCTGTATACACTATCGTTCAGAGGTTTGTACATTGTACATATAGTTGGTACATTTTTAAAATTGTTTTTGAAAGAAGTCTCTAATGCTCACCAAGACGGCATTTATTCGACCAAAAATACAGTAAAATCATAATATTGTCAAATAATTTCATGTTTTAAAATGTGAATTCAATTTTCAGCATCATTACTCCAGTCTTTATTGTCACATGATCCTTCAGAAATCATTCTAATATGATGATTTGATACTCAAAAAACCTTTGTGATTGGCAGCGTTGAAACAGTTGACATGAAATCAAAATTGCCCTTATTTACAATCTTGGCACACGTTCCTGGTCTTTCTGTGCTCGATTCCTCATTTTATCATCTTTTATCAAAATGCAATAACTTGCTACATCTCTGAAGCAGCAGACTTCCTGAAATTTTCCCCAAACCAAAAGTGGCGATCAACTTTAATGTAATAAAGGTTAAGGCAATAATAACAAATAATGATAGAATTAAGAAGATTCTGACTCTGAAATACGTTGTATTACAGAAATAAAATAGGTTGTGATTGCAGATTCATGTTGACTTGGGAAGAATAGAGCAGTCAGGCTGGTCATACTAGTAGTGCAGGAATTACTCAAAAGCTTTAATCTCCCATTTAACACCTTTTCCATCACGCTCTGCAGGAATGGGCCAATTCAACCCCGTGAGCATGCAGAACGTGCAGATGTCCCAGTCGCCGGTGGGAGCTCCTCGGGCAGCGTCCCCTATGACCCACCCCACTCAGATTGGCATGGGTACCGTTCCAGCGGTGAGAAGAGCATTACACCATAGTGTTGTAAAACTAGTGAGCTGACTTGCTGTCTACCCAGGTGTTATCTCAAAAACCGCTATTTTGGAATGCTCTACATGGGGCAACAAGACGCCTCTCACAATTGTTTCCAAAATTGTTTGCATTTCACATATTGCTAAGCTAACAGTTTTATACACTCATTAGAATACAACAATTAGATGCCGAATGTATTAACTAGCCCATCCTTTGTTAAGACCTTACCGACTCATCAGCCAGTGGCACATATCCCAACAAACCGTCCCATACCGGCGTGATCAAAAAGATCTTAAACTAGATGGAACTAGATTAAATATTTTGACTGTTGCGATTCCAAATCGGTTTAATGACCCGTAACTCTGCCTGAGTATCGGACAAGTGTTCACTGTTGGCCAGAGGAGAACTGGCCCCCCGACTAAGCCTGGTTTCTCCCCAGGTTTTTTTCTCCATTTGTTGGAGTTTTGGTTCCTTGCCGCTGTTGCCTTTGGCTTGCTTAAGTTGGGGACACTTGCTTGATATTCAGCAGTGTTTTTGATATGCCTGCATTGGCGCCGTTGTATACAAACTGAGCTGCGCCGGATGATTACGTCACTGTTTTCTCCAGTGCTGATATACCTAAATTAACTAGACTAATAACTATTGATATTTGCAACGTAATGAATCAATAATATAGAGAATAAGCTGCACAATGACACCATTTTCTTATTAATGTAAAGCTGCTTTGCCACAATTTGCATTGTAAAAAGCGCTATATAAATAAAGATGACTTGACTTGACTTGAATGTAAATCCCATTCATTTTCTCCATAGGGGAATTCATTTTTAACTTATAAACCATTAATCATTGCAATGTGCTTTTGTTGAAGCCATCAGCACATATTATTCCAACTTATTGGATTCTTAGTGGAAACTAGATTACCCATAATTCTTCAAAAAAAGAAAAAAAAACTCCAATCAGACAATCACAAGCAGCAAATCCCATCAAAATAATTCTTAAGCATCCGTCCAGTATCATAAAGCACTGCGAATGATGTAATTGAGTCTCCTACACTCTGAAAATAATTAAATATTTGTGTATTTATCCGTATTTTCAATAAAACTTAACAACAAAAGTTATATGTTGCATATATGTTGTGTGTAAATATATATATAACACTACCCTGTACTTGTAAATATTCCATAAATGCATGAATATTGGATAAAATGTCTTTTTATTTACACATTCATATTTTTCAGTTTGTTTATTGTCAGCATTGTTTTAAAGTGGTCCGCCATCTTAGATTTGCACTCATTTAGACTGTTCACTGGGATTGTGATCAAACAATCCAGTTATATACTTCTGTGGCTCAATTTTAACCTCTCGTCATGTTTTTGCAGATGGGTATGTCTCCCTCCAGGATGCCGCAAGCACCATCCATGATGGCAGGCCATGCTAATAATATGGTGGGCCAGCCGCCCAACCAGAACCAGTTCATGAACCAGACGGCATTCCCATCCTCAGCCGGGGGCATGAATGTGAATGTAAACCTGGCACAGCAGTCGGGACAGAATGTCCCACAGGTGAGGAATCAGAAATGTCCATTCTCTATTGTTTTATTGTGTGGGGTGTTACTTGGGCATTCAAACGAGACATTTCACCACCACAAACACCACCTGGGATTCCACCTGGGATTAAGATGTGTTTTGGTCAATCAGATCACAAGGGGATGAGGGAGACCCATACCAGTTTACACCTGGCGTTTTAATCCGACTCTTTTGTCCGCTTTCAACCACTTCTGTCCTTATTTTTTTTTTTCGAGTGGAGCGGGGAAATCTATATGTTTTTTCAGATCTTTAGATCTAATGATACAAATAAGCTTGCGCAATTTACATATAAGCACAACCGGAGATGACGGAAAAGCGTACGGAGAGATTTTGTTTCTGCTCTGATATCCTCGAGACCATGCTGAACACTGTGAATGTGTGTTAGAAATCAAGAAAGGTGAGAGAACATTGTGCTTGGTACATTTTTCGTTTTCAAGCCAAACTTGACAATCCAGTCTGGCTTCCCGTAATGTTTACGTATTAAGTCAGTTGGTGGAAAGCAGGCGGTGTTTTGTGGCTGTTCAAATACATTCAACCACACGAGTGTTTTCGCTACGAAAGTAATCCGTTCGAATCCATTTTCGACTAAATCTGGAAGTGGTTGAATGCGGCTCAATGTTTTACACCCACCTGTATTTAGAGTCATCCGCTTGTGATTAGATTGACCAAAACGCATCTTGATACCAGGTGTAAACAGATCATTCCTGACTTCCTGTTATAGAGTGAAATAGTGCCCACCCACTTTTTCAGCTGTGTGAGTTACGGAAGTATTTCTCCCATTCATTTTCCCACATGGATTTTTAAAAGTCTGTTATAAGACATGACCCAAACCAACCAGTTATGAGCTGAATCGCAACAATAAAATGTTAGTTTGAAGCAAAAAAAGTATTTGAAAATTGGACAAAAACACAAAGGTGCAGTGCTTCATTGGAGTAGAATGACTCTGTAAAGAACATTCCACCATTCTGATTGGTGGAATTTTCTCCATAGCATCATGGGTAATGTAGTTTTTCATCAGGAATTCCACTTTCGAACTGAATTGTTGCCGAGCAAACGCATATACCAACGATTAACAGCTTTGTAGCTCACAGTAAGTCTGTCTTTAAAGTTTTATAATTTATGGTTAAAAATCTTCATGGAGAAAATGAATGGGATTTACTTCCGGAACCGGTTATGTCAGTCTAATGTAAATGGGGGCCGGTGTAGTTTGATCTGCTGTATTTGAGTCGCTATGCCCTCCGTCTCTCCCCTGCAGCAGCAGCAGAACGCTAACATGACCCTGAATGCTGTGGGCTCTCTGGGCCCCCCGTCCGCCCTGTGCTCCACCCCTCCTCCACCCTCCACCCCATCAGCAGCTGCTAGCCTACAGTCACTCCAGACCCAGCCTTCCACGCCGGCCTCCGCTGGAGGCCACGTTACGCCCACCCACATCCCCAGCGGCTTGCCCCGCCCTCCCTCAGTCCTGGGCTCCTCCCCTGCCCCCTCCCAGCCGCTCACGCCCCTGCAGTCCCAGCCTGAGCCCCCCCTGCAGATGCAGCAGCCCACCTCTGTGCAAGCACAGCAGCCCAGCACTCCGGTGAGGATCGCCGTTAAAACACAGCCTCGTTTGCAGTTTGTATGCCATGACACCCTTAACTCATGTCATTCCTCATTTGTCTGTCCATTAGCTCTCTCAAATGGCTGCTAGCGTTGATAATAGAGTCCCCACGCCCGCGTCTGTGGCCGAGACCCACTCCCAGCAAGCTTTGCCCGACTACCCTGCTGTTGAGCCCAAAACTGAGCATCAAGACGACGATCAGGACTTTGGCTCTGGGAAAAAGCGGCCTGATATCAAGATGGAGGTGTGATTTTGCTGAAGCGAATTGCCTGAAATGGTTCAGCGATTCTTGACTTTACTTGGTTGCGTTTGAATTGTTTATGAGTATTGCATTACTGTTCAAAAGTTTGGGTTTGGTAAGATTTATTTAAATAAAAGCTTCTCTTTTGAACTTTCAATTAAAGAATCCTGAACATATGTATCATGGTTTCCACAGAAATATTAAGCAGCCCAACTGTTTTCAACATTGATAATAATTATAAATGTATAATATTATTATTAATAATTCTTGTAGAGATAAGAAATGTTTCCTGAGCATCAAATCATCATATTAGGATGGTTTTTGAAGGATCATGTGATGCTCAAGACTGGAATAATGATGCTGAGAATTCAGCTTTGAGAATAAATTAAATTTTTAAATATTATAGTAGAAAAATTATTTTAAATTGGAATAATATTTAATACTTACTGTTTATTACTGTACTTTTGATCAAATAAATGCAGTCTTGGTGAGGCCTTTCTCAAAAATATTAAAAAAATATTACTGACCCCAAACTTTTGAATGGTACAGTAGGTTGTGGCAATATAGACTTTGATTTTTCACCCTTTTATAGATAGTCTTTCAATGTTACATTAACTTGCATTATTGAATTTATTTGAAAGTTTGAACTGATTCTTTTCAATAACTCGAATGCTATTTTTGTTAGTGAAGTTCAAATCAAAGACACTATTAAAAATCTCTTTAAAGGGACAGTTCACCCAAAAATGAAAATTCTGTTGTCATTTACTCCCCCTTAAATTGTTGTCCTTGTACACAATGGAAGTTATTTGTTGTATTGTTATTTTACCCATTCATATGGGTTTAGAACAACTTGAGAGGGAGTAAATGATGACCGAATTTTCATTTTTGGGTGAACTATCCCCTTTAACGCTCTTCGTTTGAATAGTTTCACAATCTTTCCTTGTCAAATGAAATGATCTTTTGTAAACCAACTAAATGTAATTCATATTGTTCATTAGGATGAAGATGTCAAACCTCCACAAGTTAAGGAACAGCCAGAGTCTGTGGAACCTAAACAGGAACCGATGGACACTGAGGAGAAGAAACCAGAGACAAAGACCGAGCCGAAAGAGGAGGAAGTGTCCAGCGCCAACAGCACTGCACCATCCAGTCAATCCGCCCAGTCACGCAAGAAAAGTAAAGAGTTTACTTTCGGAAAACATTGAAACTATATTAAGTAATATCTGATCTGATTTGATTTAATCATGATTATTTGTTTCAGTTTTTAAACCAGAGGAGCTCAGACAGGCATTGATGCCGACTTTAGAAGCGCTTTATCGTCAAGACCCGGAGTCCTTGCCCTTCCGCCAGCCGGTTGACCCAAATCTGCTGGGCATCCCGGTAAATCCCATACAGCTAATGTTATGAATATGTCTACATAACCATCTAAAATTATTAGATAATCACTATGTATTTGATCTTTGTTTCCTCAGGACTACTTTGACATTGTAAAGAACCCAATAGACCTTTCCACCATCAAGAGGAAGCTGGACACCGGGCAGTACCAGGAACCCTGGCAGTATGTTGACGACATCTGGCTGATGTTCAACAACGCATGGCTCTACAACCGCAAAACGTCTCGAGTGTACAAGTACTGCTCGAAGCTGGCCGAGGTGTTCGAGCAGGAGATTGACCCGGTCATGCAGGGTCTGGGGTACTGCTGCGGGCGCAAGGTGAGAACTGCAGCTTCTCCGTTCAGAAAAGTGTGGTTTGCTTTAGGGCTGCAAAAACTGATAGGTGATCAAAATAATCGACATTGGATTTATCGATTAGTTGCGTTGTTGTGCTTTGATAGATGCGTGTGCTGTTTACTGCCGCTGACACGCGTTTTCCTCGATGCTAAACATATATTTTACAGTTATATCCTTATCTGTAAATATTAGAAAGTAATTGTAACGGGGTTCAATGGAAGGAAGGAGGCAGGAACCGGCGAACGTTCAACATAGTTTAATTTACAAATAAACAAACAATAAAACGAAAGTAAAAGGGACAAACAAACAAAATAAAACACAACATAAAGTCCAGGCCTGGTCCTCTCTCGTCCTTCACTGTCGTCGCTCCTCTTTTATGCTTCCGGAGCTCCTCCGTGAGAGATACGAGAACGGTGCGTCGAGCAGCTGAAGCTCGTTATCTCTCACGGCTCTCGCCCGCCCTGCTCGTCACAGTAATATTAAAAGAAAAATAACATTTTAATATTTAATTTTCAGATTTTTCATTTTTAATCTGTCATTATTTATCCAATCTGATGTAAAATCTAAAAAATTCTATTTTTAAATAAAAATTAAAAAAAAAAACTAAAATTTATGACAATAGCATATAACAAAATTAAAACTGAAAATATAAATTTAAAATCTTTATAAATAATGTATAATGCTACAATATTAGTAGTTGCACTTCACGGAATTGCTTTCTCTGTCTCCACAGTACGAGTTTTCACCTCAGACGCTTTGCTGCTATGGCAAACAGCTCTGCACTATCTCCAGAGACGGCACATATTACAGCTATCAAAACAGGTAACCGATGGCATGATCAATGGTGTGAGAAATGAGAAGGTGATGAACGAGTTTCCAAATGGGACCGTGATGCACTGAGATCAGGCTTGTGATGTTTAGTGCTCAGTTGACTCCATGTTGTTTGCACCTAATAAACAGAGTCATAAAAGCAAGTTCAAAGGTTAGGCGTCTTGCTCAAAGGTGCAGTTGTAATACTTTGATCAGTCGCTGTTAGTCGTTTATAAGCCTAGATTTTTCACCCAGTAGTTTTTGTGTAAATCCTAAAAACTTACTTGTCATAATATTAAAGGGGTGGTTGATTGAGTTCACTTTTTTTTAACTTTAGTTGGTGTGTAATGTTGATGCTTGAGCATAAACAACATCTGTAAAGTTATGACGCACAAAGTTCAATGCAAAGGGAGATTTTTAATAGAATTCTCTGTTTAAGGACCTCAACAAATGGCTGGTAGGGACTACAACGAGCTTCTTCCCGGGTTAGTGACATCACTAACCCCAAAATTTACATAAACCCTGCCCCTGAGAACATGCAACAAAGGGGATGAGGCCATGTTGGGCTGCTTTAGAGAAGAGGAAGAGTTGTTGTAGTAGAGTGTTGTTGATGCCGTCATTTTGCGCCGGACTGCTTCACAAACGAGAGTCAATTCAACACTGGATTTGCACAAAAGATTAAGATGACGGCACATGCTAGTCCATGAGTTGAATCAACTCCACAACAACTACATAAATGTATCCACTAACCGTTCAGAAACGTCTAAAAGTTGTAACTTCTTCCTGAGTCTCTCCATCAGTGTCGACTCCGGTTTGAACAATGTAAGGCTGAACATGTTACTGACAATCCTCGTTTTGGCTGCGTGAGATTCTCCAGCTTTGTTGTCGTTGAGCAACCAAAGCTCGAGCTGTTAAAGCTCCGCCCTCTTCTGGAAAGCGGCGGGGAGCAGAAGTTCATTTGCATTTAAAGGGACACACACAAAAGAAGCGTGTTTTTGCTCACACCCAAATAGGGGCAAATTTGACAAGCTATAATAAATGATCTGTGGGGTATTTTGGGCTGAAACTTCACGGACACATTTTGGAAACACCAGAGACTTATATTACATCTTGTAAAAGGGGCATTAAAGGTCCCCTTTAAGAAATAGAAATGCCTGAAAATGCTCTAGTGCATCACTTTTCCATTTTTCTCATCTACATGTTATTTTGTTGCACTCTTTGTTTCTCTTTCATGCTTGTAATTTGTACCTAAGACCTGTTGTCAATCAGAAAAGGCATGTAGCTACTCTCTAGTGCATGAAAAGCCACACCATCCTGTCACTATTCATCTTTTTTTTTGTTTTGTTTAACATTCATTTGTGAGTTCGAATGCTAACTCTGCCTCAACTTGTCTGCTGTGTGTGTCGACCCCATGTTCTGCGCTCTTGTGCTGTGCTGCTCTCCGTGTGCCGGTTTGCCTGTGCTCTTGTGTGCTGTGGCTCCAGTTCACCCAAATATGGCCTTGTTGCCGACAGGTATCACTTCTGCGAGAAGTGCTTCAACGAGATCCAGGGCGACAGTGTCACCCTGGGAGACGACCCAGCGCAGCCGCAGACGTATGTATCTTCTGTCGCCCAGAAAGCTTTGAGGTTTTGCTTCTATTAAATCGCACAAATATTCCTCAAGAATAAGCTGTACGTGTATAAAGATGCGATGTAGAATGTATCTTGTATGTCTCTCTGCAGTATGATATCAAAGGAACAGTTTGAGAAGAAGAAAAATGACATGTTGGACCCTGAGCCGTAAGTCTCCTCATTTTAATCCTTTATTTTTTGTTTGTGCGCTGTTTTAGATTTGCAGCGGATTGCATCTTTATTGCAACAATATGTATTCTAATGCATGTTGTATGCAAATAAAGTGACGAATGAACCAGAAGCACAGTGAACTATTTGTCTTCGGTCTGACTTTGAGCAGATTACAATATTGCATCACAATTAGGGCTGCACGATAAATCGCAATTAACATGAGATTGTGCTTAAACCGATTTAGCTTAGTGGTATTTATGAAATCACAAAGGCTGCGAACATCTTTGAGAAGCATTCATGAACATTTCCAAAAAAAGACAGTGATAAAGATGAATGTCGATTAGCATTAAAGTATAAATGTACTTTATTATCATTTTAAAATGTCAAGAGAAGGCTTGAAGAACTCTGGTAAACCATATCTCCTCGTAGTCGTGTTTATTAATATTGGTATCGTATTAGTTTAATCAAAGTATTTCAATCCTATTCAGCCACAGCGATAGTGTGAAGCCCATAGGGATTACATGCGTTATATCGTACTTCTGCGGGACAAATTTGGACTTTCTGCATGAGAGCTCCCTCTGGCTTTCAGATGGAGCAGCGTTGACTACTGATCACAGAGCCGTGCTGCACTGAGAAGCTGCGCATATAAAAACGGCAGCCTTTGCCAAATCGCATGTGGTTTAATTTCGACTCATTGTGCTGCTGTGATTAAAATATAAAACAATTTCCAAGTTGAATGCCGCTTCCTGTAATAAAAGTAACATTATTTGTCAACAACGACAAGAAAGAATAATTTTTGCACAATGCATTTGCATAGTAATTAAAAAGTGGTCGGCAGTCTGTTGTGCATCATGTAGTGAGCGGTACATTTATTACTGAAAAGTTACATGAAATGGTAACATTTACTATAAGGTTTCATTAGTTAACTTCATTAGTTAACCAAGTAATAATGAACAATACTTCTGCACCATTTCTTAATGTTTATCTCAACATTTATCAATACATTTTTATAAATCAAAGTTGTATCTGTTAACATTACTTAACACTGAAGGAATTGGAACATTTTTATAAACTAACATTAAAGGATTAGTTCACTTCAGAATTAAAATCTCCTCACCCCCATGTAAACCAAGATGTTTGTCTTTTTAAATTAAGGATTTTGTGGAAAACATTCCAGGATTTTTCTCCATATAGTGGACTTCAACAGTTACCAACGGGTTGAAAGTCCAAATTTCAGTTTCAATGCAGCTTCAAAGGTCTCTACACGATCCCAGACGAGGGATAAGGGTCTTATCAAGCAAAATGATAGGTCATTTTCTAAAAAAATAAAAATGTGTATACTTTTTAACCACAAATGCTCATCTTGCACTGCTCTGCATCACTCAATTCGTACTTACTTTGGAAAGTTCACACATGACATTGAAACTGCAATTTGGACCTTCAACTCGTACCCCAGTGAAGTCCACTGTATGTAGAAATCCCTAGAATGTTTTCGTCAAAAACCTTCATTTCTTTTCCACTGAAGAAAGAAAAACGTACAAATCTTGGATGACATGTGGGTAATTTTTAATTCTGAAGTGAACAAATCCTTTAACAAATATTAGCAAATGCTGTAAAAATACATTGCTCATTGTTAATGCATTAACAAATTAGACCTTATTCTAAAGTGTAATAAATCCCTCTTGTCAGAGTTGCTTTTAACACCTTCTTCTGTCCAACAGCTTTGTTGAATGTAAAGACTGTGGCCGGAAGATGCATCAAATCTGTGCACTGCATTATGATGTCATCTGGCCATCAGGGTGAGCATCTCATCCGCCTGTTCTCCTGAAGTTTAGCACGTCATGACGTGATCACTACAGCTTCTGTTTTCTCTCCCCCCTATAACAGTTTCATCTGTGACAACTGCCTGAAAAAGTCGGGGAAAACAAGAAAGGAAAACAAGTTCTCTGCTAAAAGTGAGTGCTTTCGAAGCGTTTTCTTGCTTGCCTTTCTGTCACCGTCTTTTACAGTGTGAAGTAACACACTGTGTATTTCCAATCAGGGTTACAGACCACGAGGCTGGATCATACATCGAGGACCGAGTGAATAAGTACTTGAAAAGACAGAATCACCCCGAGGCCGGAGAGGTGTTTGTGCGGGTGGTCGCCAGCTCTGATAAGACCGTGGAAGTCAAACCTGGCATGAAATCCAGGTAACGTCATGGAAAACGAAAAGGAATCCAGCATTTGGCTGTAGTCAGAAATGAATTAATTACATTTTTAGTTTATTTTCCATGTACCTGAATCAAAAGGAGATAATTTTTCACCTCACAATTTCTCTGCAGGTTTGTTGACTCAGGAGAGATGTGCGAAAGCTTTCCCTACAGAACCAAAGCACTTTTTGCATTTGAGGAGATTGATGGAGTGGATGTGTGTTTCTTTGGTATGCACGTCCAGGAATATGGATCTGAATGCCCTTTTCCTAACACCAGGTATCATGCAAATACCAATCTGTAGGGAAAAAAAAGAATGAATTGTGTCTTGAACAAGCAGAATTGACTGATAGTCTTGTTTTTCTCCTCCTCCCAGACGGGTATACATATCATATCTTGACAGCATTCACTTCTTCAAGCCTCGGTTGCTAAGAACTGCAGTTTACCATGAAATCCTCATTGGCTATTTGGAGTATGTTAAGAAACTTGGGTAAGTTGTACCACCTTGTTTAAGTTAAACATGCTTCTTTAAAGAGATGTGTAATGGTGTTACAATACATGCTTTCTCCAATCGCAGCTTAAAAAGACAACTCCACTGAGCCGTTCATAAGCTTTTTGTTCAACCAAAAGCAGATGGAGAATTTTTTACTTCACCAATAAAGGATTAGTTCACATCAGAGTTAAAATTTCCTGATAACTTACTCTCCCCCGTGTTATCCAAGAAGTTCATGTCTTTCTTTAAGTCGAAAAGAATTTATGGTTTTTGAGGAAAATGTTCCAGGATTTTTCTCCATATAGTGGACTTCAACATTTACCAATGGGTTGAAGGTCCAAATTGCAGTTTCAGTGCAGCTTCAAAGAGCTCTACATGATCCCAGATGAGGAATACTCAATCTCATCTTCTCCTCCAACTTCAAAATCATTTTCAATTTCTTTTTTTTTTGGTAAAGGGTTTTGACTTTGTCTTTGCACGTTCGCTTTGTAGACACTGGATTGGTACTTCCGCCTATGTCACGTGTGACCTTTCTAACGTGTTTACATAATGCGTGGCGCATCGCAGAGCGGTGCAAGATGAGAATTTGTGGTTTAAAAAGTATATCATTTTTATTTTTTGAAAATGACGGGTCGTTTCTCTAGATAAGACTCTTATTCCTCGTCTGGGATCATGTAGAGTCCTTTGAAGTGGCACTAAAACTGCAATTTGAACCTTCAACCTATTGGTAACTGTTGAAGTCCACTATATGGAGAAAAATCCTAAATTTTTCTTTTCGCCTGAAGAAAGCAAGACAAACATTGGATGGCATGAGGGTGAGGAAATTATGAGGAAATTTTAATTCTGAAGTTCATTAATCTTTTAATACTGTTGAATTATAATTTTTTCTTTTTTCTGTTGTGGTGTTCATATTTTATGCACTAATATATTTGATTTTCGCACCTATAGATATGTGACTGGTCATATCTGGGCCTGCCCACCCAGTGAAGGCGATGACTACATCTTCCACTGTCACCCTCCTGATCAGAAAATCCCCAAGCCTAAAAGACTCCAGGAGTGGTACCGCAAAATGTTGGACAAAGCATTTGCAGAAAGAATCATTCATGACTATAAGGTAAGCCTATGTTGAATTTGGATTCTAATTTTCACTCTTGTTTATTTTCATTCATAATGGGTCAACATCATACCGTCACAGATATGACTCCCAAAATGTCTCGCTTGTGTTATGCAGGACATATTTAAGCAGGCCACAGAGGACCGGCTTACAAGTGCCTACGAGCTGCCCTATTTCGAAGGTGATTTTTGGCCCAATGTTCTGGAGGAAAGCATCAAGGAGCTGGAACAGGAGGAGGAGGAAAGGAAAAAGGAGGAGAATACAGCCTCCTCTGAGACAACAGAGGTTAGTCAGAGTGCCAAATGTTGTGAATGAGTATTTAGTGTGGTCTATAGTCATTTTTTTCTTTTTAAATGTCTTGCATTTCCACAGGGAACCCAAGCTGACAGCAAGAACGCCAAAAAGAAGAACAATAAAAAGACCAACAAAAACAAGAGCAGTGTCAGCCGCGCCAACAAAAAGAAGCCTGGGATGCCGAATGTAGCTAATGATCTATCCCAGAAGCTATATGCAACCATGGAGAAGCACAAAGAGGTTGGACTAGACTTAATAGTTTACCTGAATACCATTTCTCTCACTCAAAATTTACAAATGTGCCAAGTGCTGACCCAGATCTCCTCTTACTTTGTAAAATCCAGGTCTTCTTCGTGATCCACCTGCATGCTGGTCCAGTGATCAATACCCTGCCTCCGATCATGGACCCTGACCCGCCACTGGCCTGCGATCTGATGGACGGCCGTGATGCCTTCCTGACACTGGCCAGGGACAAGCACTGGGAGTTCAGTTCCCTACGCCGCTGCAAATGGAGCAGTATGTGCATGCTGGTGGAGCTACACAATCAGGGCGGAGACCGATTTGTGTACACCTGCAACGAATGCAAGCACCACGTCGAGACGCGCTGGCATTGCACCGTTTGCGAGGTCAGTCTCCTCTTTGTGGCTTTGACAGAGCCATTTGGGTTACTGTTGGGTAGTCTTTAAAATAGGGCTGCCCTCGACTAAAGATTTTTTTGACCGACTAGTAGTTGTTCATTTTAAGCGATTAGTCGACTACTCGCACGTTTATTAATAATCATATACATCATAATAAGGACACTTTATTGCCTAATCAGCGTTCAAGCACACATCAAGCTTGCCACAGCGGACCGGCAGAAGTAATGATTATGAATGCGTCGGGGGGAAACGGCAAAGAGATTAACATTTTAATAAGTAATTAATACACTAGTGTTTTCTGTTTTGAAGTTGACAATGCTGACTCGTCATTTCCACAGTAGTGGACGCGCCTGCATGCACATTTCATACGGATTACATAACCTGAGAATATTTGTTTTCAATTTTAATCGGTTTATTTAAAAGTAGGCATTTTTATTCCTACAGATATTTTTTTCATGTCTGTGAGGCAAGTTTGTATGGAGTTTCATCTCTTTTATTGGCATGCTCAAGTTCGCTAAGAGAGAGGGCAGAAAGCACATCCTGTTTGCTTTCATTATTTTACGAAAGCACATCATTTTGTTGTTATTGTGAGTGCATACAAATAAGAGTAGACTCTTCACAGATTCAAAATATGTATTACTCTTATCTGTGACCAAAAATGACGGAGTATTTTAAGGGCAAGTGATCGGCAAGCTTTCACACTCCATACAAACTTGAATAGCGCATATCTTTCTAGGTCAACATTAAAGCGTGCAGCCTTGTAAAGTTGCTTCTACTTACGGTTCAGGTGATAAGCCGTATTTGAGGTCGATGAATGATAGGCGAGCATTTGGATGCCCTGCCAGATTTACTGTAATAACCTCATAGACCAGCTGTTAACGATCTGTCCATCACAGACTACATGACTGCCACTTCCTGTGGAATTTATTTTCTGTGTCTAAGAGACTAATAAAATGTTGGTCGACTAAGCCTTCTCTCGTCAACTATTAGGGGGCAGCCCTAGTTTAAAAACTTGACAACAGAAATGAGGTAGAAACTAGCAGGATGCAAGTTCAAACCTCGCATGGAGCGAACTTTGCTCTAGGACAACTGTGCCTATAACTGTAAATATAACACCAATAAACCAGCTCTAATTGTGAAACTGTGAATTAATATTCTATACTATGATTATTCAGAACACAGTATCAATTCTTCTTCCTATTTATTTCAGGACTTTGATCTATGCATTAACTGCTACAACTCCAAGGGCCATGAACACCAAATGGTGAAGTGGGGTTTGGGCCTGGATGACGACAGCAACAACCAGGGTGGCGAGGCCAACAAGAGCCCGCAGGAGAGTCGGCGCCTCAGCATCCAGCGCTGCATTCAGTCGCTGGTGCACGCCTGCCAGTGTCGCAACGCCAACTGTTCCCTGCCATCTTGTCAGAAGATGAAGAGAGTGGTGCAGCATACCAAGGGCTGCAAGCGCAAGACCAACGGAGGCTGCCCTGTTTGCAAGCAACTCATCGCATTGTGCTGCTACCATGCCAAGCACTGCCAGGAGAACAAGTGCCCCGTGCCCTTCTGTCTCAATATCAAGCACAAGCTGCGACAGCAGCAGATTCAGCAGCGACTGCAGCAGGCGCAGATGATGCGGCGGCGTATGGCACTCATGCAGGGCAGAGGAATGCCTCCGAGTCTGCCCTCCCCAACTACCTCAGGAGGTCCGGGGACGCCCAACTCTCAGCAGCTGCAGCAGCAGCAGCCTAATACCCCTCAGGCCTCGCAGTCGTTAGCCAACCAGCCCCAACAGACGCTTCCGAATGTGACTGCGATGGTGCAAGCCTTCCCCAACCAACCCTCGACACCAGGCCCCCAGGGTAAACCAGGGCCGCAGTCCTCGCCTCTGCCCCAGCAACAGTCCCCCCTGCCCATGCCGCCTCAACAACAGCCGCAGCCCTCTCCGCAGCAGCAACAGGCTTTGAAGGTTGCGAAACAAATAGAGATGATGACCAAAGTTAAGCAGCAGCAGCAGCAGCAGCAACAACAGCAGCAGCAGCAGCAGCAAGATTATAGAATGAGCATGCAAATGAACCAACCTCGCATGACTCCCATGCAGATGATGGGCCCTCGTGGTCCTCAGATGGTTCAGAACATGCAACCTGGCCAAGGTTGGGCACCTGGAATACAAGGGGCCATGCAGAATCCACAGGGACCTCCAACGCAGCAAGTGCCGCAGCAGCAAATGGCCATGGCTCCGCAGCAGTCTCAGGTAGTGCAGACGCCCCAACAGGCGCAGATGATGCAGCGCGCCATGATGCAGCAACAGCAACAACAACAGCCGCGGCAAATGCAGGCAGCCATGCCATCCCAGCAGCAGGTGCAACCACAGGCCCCTCAGCAGCAAGGCATGCAGCAACGAGGTGTGACCAGCAGCATTGCTCCAGGAGCGCTGCAGGACCTGCTGCGCACGTTAAAATCGCCAAGTTCCCCTCAGCAGCAGCAGCAGGTCCTCAACATCCTCAAGTCGAACCCGCACCTCATGGCCGCGTTCATCAAACAGCGGACGGCGAAATACCAAGCCAGCCAACCGCAACAGCAGAACCCGCAGGCCATGCTCGCGGGTCAGCCGGGAATGCAGAGCATGGCCGCAATGCAAGCCGGCCCTGTGCAGAGACCTGTCATGCCCCCTCAGCAGCCGCAGCCGCAGCCTGCCGCGACCCAGGCCATGGCTGCCCTCAGTTCCCAGGGACAGATGATGAATGCTGCGCACAACGGAAACCAGCAGCTGTTCCGCCGGCAGCTAATGCGTCAGATGCAGCAGCAACAGCAGCAGCAGCAACAACAACAACAGGGAGCAATCCCTCCAGGACAAGGGAGATTCCCGCAGCCTCAAAGCGCAAGTTACTCGCAAATCCGCATGCAGCAGCAGATGGCCATGCAGGGCGGCGGCGGGCCCATGGGTCAAATGCCACCCATGGCTCAGATGGGCCAGCCTGGCATGAGTATGGACGCCCAGCAGCAGAATCTGCTGCAACAGCGCCTGCTGCAGCAGCAACAGCAGCAGCAGCAGCAGCAAATGCTGAAGCAGCAAATGGGCTCTCCGGCACAGGCCGCTTCCATGAGTCCCCAACCCCACATGCTCGCCGGACAGCCGCAGGGAGCTCACCTACCCGGACAGGCCATGGCCAACGCGCTCGGCAACCAAGTGAGGTCGCCTGCCCCCGTGCAATCGCCCCGTCCCCCCTCCCAACAGCCGCCACATTCCAGCCCGTCCCCCCGCATGCAGCCCCAGCCCTCGCCCCTACACCCTAGCCTGGCGGGACCCATGCCGGGCCCCATGGACCAGGCTCACCTGTGCACACCCGAACAGAGTGCAATGCTTCCGCAGCTGAACACACCAAACCGCGGAGGGCTAACCAACGATTTGAGTATGGACACCACGGGAGACACACTAGAGAAGTTCGTCGAGGGGTTGTAGCATTAAGAGACGTTCTTTTGAGGAAAGAGGTGTGTTTTGTACGCAAGAAATTAAAGACGGCAAAATGATAGACTGTAATAGGTTTACACAACCAACGGACTGCTTTTTCTTTCCTTATTGGAGGGATTGAAATTACTGTTTAAAGAGCAGAATCACAAAGGGGTTTTTTTTCCTGGGAGGGGGTTGTCCGGACGAAATTCAGTCCCGGTCTGAGGAGTTACATTTTAATTGTTTTGTTTTTGTTGTTTTTCGGGGGAGGGGTTATTTTGAGCTTATGGACTTTTTAAATGGAATTTCTCAAGGCAAAATATTTGATTTTATTATTGAAGACTTTCATTTTTGTATGTTTGCAAACTTTTTTGTTGTTGTGAGTGTGTGTGCGTGTTTAGGGACTGTAAGATAATTGGTGTGGAATTAGGATCGATCCTCATTCCTGTCTGATGACGTATTCACATTTACCAGGTTTGGAAAAGGACACGCAGCCCTTTTTCACTCCAAACTGTGGAGTTTGTACAGAGGACCTGTATTCATTTGTACAGAAAGGAGCTTGGCTACTGCACACACACACACACACACACACACATATACACACACACACACACACACACATGAACACAACACGTGAGCAAATTGTGAAAGTTGCTCTTATTTTTCAAGGTGCCCAAATGCGTTTATTTATTGGCCTGGATTCAGTAGTTGTCTCTTAAGATGTAGGAAGATGTTCCTGTTTTCTCGTTTGATCTCTGAAACATCGATGATGTCCCCTCCGCCTCGCGTATGAGAGGCCGGAGCTTCGTCTGACTGCTGATTTGTTCAAAGAGTTCTTCAGTCAACCTCTTGTTTTTTTTTTCTCCTCATGAAACTTGAATTGAAGGTGAACGATTCTTTAATGTAAATCATGCAGCTTGATGACATACTGTAAATAAAAGGAAAAAAGATTGAGATCGCTGTATAAACTGGTTAAGATCTTGTTTCGTACTTATATACCATATTGTTAAATAAACTGTGTGCAACAGACACGACGCTTCCGATCACTTCATTCTGCGTGTTCTCCGAATTCTAGTTTCTGGCTATTTCTTAATTTTGCACCCAACTGTCTGTTTTTACTATCCAGCCGGTGTAATTAACCGACCGCAAACAATTAGTGGACCGGATCTAAATGTAAAGATTGTAAAAAAAAAAAAAAAAGATGATTGCAATTGTGAAATGCATGGATGTTTCTCTGGATTCTTTTTTTTACCCTTTCCCATTTCAAGCATGTTTGATCAGATTCCTTTATTTTACTGAACCGTTTTTTTTTTTTTTAACTAAATTATAAATCCATTAAGGATTTATAGACTCATCTAAGATTTAATATGATTGTGAATGTGCCAGTTGCACTGCTAAATTATGCCATTAAATTTGAAATGAAACTTTCATATTCACTGTTTAATTGTAACTGTTGTAATGTGCGTTAGAAACATAAGCTTTACTTTCTTCAGTATAACCGATTACAGTTTTTGTTCTGAACTCTGGCTTCACTGCGCCTCCTGGTGCCGGAATGATGCAACTGCAGTTTGCAGCCCTTGTACTGCAATTCGCCATTTCTGTGCGCTATGCATTTTTCACAGGGTTGCATGTGATCAATTTAAGTATAAAAATAATTTGATATCAATGTAAATGTTTCCATGTAAATGTTTTCAGATGTTTCTAACGAGAATGGCAGCAATTTGTCTGTTTTGCTTGAAACATTTTGCAGTCTCTCCGCTACAAGTGTAGCTCCACAAACACTGGTGAGTGAAACCCTACTTTTTTTACTTTTAAAAACCAGCTCCAAATGAAAACTGCTTCCAACCAAAATTTTAATAGTTGTCACTCCTTTACGGAGTAACGAATCCGATAATTTTGCATCTTTCACGTACAGATTACAATGTTATCAAAACAATCGCCGTTCACAGAAATCGCTGTTATTCATACCAGGCCGCTAGTTGGCGATGTCATTTTGTCAAGAAATTAGGCATGACTTCGTGCGCGTGCATATTATGTCATTGTTTACACAATTTCAAGTTTTTGTAGTTTTACAAGATGATAACGGTATCATTTGAGATTTTTTTTTTTCTACGAAAATTTGCATTTTGAAACCAGTTTTGGAAGCCTGAAAACACAGTAGTCCTGTAAATGACCGGAAATAAAATGAGTGAATAAAAAAAGTTCGAAGGCGTTGTCATAATTTCTACTTTTTATCTGTTACGACTTAGTATGTCACAATTTTGACCCTCAAAATGTTTATGACCTTGTTCTCATGACGTCATAGTTCTTTACCAAAGCATTTTTTAAATTTTAATTAGTAGTTTTTCATACCAATTTCTAATGCTACTTTGATCAAAAACAGATCGGCCGAAAGGGTAAAACAATTTGTTCTACGTCTTTTGAAAAAAAAAATGCTTTAGGTTTCATTACTTAATCTTAATGTTTCGCATTTAAACGCGCTCAGTGTGCACGTGACCTCGTCTGGATCCTGGAACGCGGAGTGATACAAACAGTGAAATGGCCCGGTTACTTTTGGCGCTCAATTTTATTAAGATGTGAGATTAATCCGCTGAGTAAAAACTACTTTAATTAGGAAAATTACTGCACGATATGCTTATGGTATTAGTAACACTTCTTTTTCAGCTATTTTCTGCCTGTTACCGATGTTTTAAACGCATAAACCTCAGTGATATTGGCAGGTTTTTCTTTGTCCCACTCAACGTGCTGCGTATGTTTGTAATCATAAACATCAGGTGTGATTTACAGAACGTTTTTTTGCGTTCCAATTGTTTTTAGAACGGCAAAAGCTTCGTTTAATGTCTTTTAACCATATAAACGTTTAATATGGAGACGTTACGATCCTCAGCGTTGCTTTTGGCGGTTTTAAACGCAAGAACGCGTTCTGTGGGAACGGTCCCGCGCGCCGTTCTGTGCATAATATTGCGTGCACGAGGAAAAGTATATGTGCTGTGTGTTCAACTACCCAAATGTACTTCTAAATACTGTTTTGAGTCAAATGTTATTAGATCAGTGTTGTTTAACTTTAAAGCACTGCAGCATTCAAGCAAATTTTCCAGATTCTTAACAGTATTGTTCCCTAAAATCTGCATGATCTACTGTAAATGCGTGACTATCAGTTTTACCAGTGTTCAGCGTCACCGATCCCAGTACCCGCTCCTCACCGGCGTCACTGCGCCTCCTGGCGTCTGAATAACGCAACTGCGGTTTAGAGCCTTTATGGCGCAGTTCACCATTTCGGAGCGCACTTGGATTTCTGTTTCACTACAATGAGTTTGATATGATCATATATGTATCGGACTGATTTTTCATTCGAGTTTACACTTGTATAATTTTTGGTACGCTGTTAAGTAAGCACATGTATACAGTTTGATTTATCTATGCAATTTCTCAAGTCATAAAAGCAATATCATCCATAGAAAAGTTCCATTAAAGGGGTCTTGTAAATGTTAGTTATGAAAGTATTCAGAAGAAAGTTACGATGAGTGAAATTAAGCATTTAAGACATTTCATGTTCATGTTTTAATATTTTCATCACTATTCACACATGGGAAAGCTGTTCATGATCTACTAGACTGAAATGTGAGTAATTTCAGAGCAAAACAAAAAAAAAAAGGTACAAGAAATATAATAGACAATATTTCACTGCTATCTTTATCCCACAACTTTCCATGTAAATTCAGGAGCGCATCTCTGGCAGTCACAAACCGCTGAATTTGTGGTTTTCTTTTTCTCCAATCTGACAATCGATGGCTGGACAGTCAAATCTCGGTCGTAACGGATGTAAAACGACTTCCACCTAAACGATAAGTTCACACCTGCGCAAATATTTTCAAGTCTTCATATAAACAATGTTTGCTTGTGTTTAGTGTGCGATCATGTCTTCACTGGCACAAGGGGACGTCCTCTTCGTGCACCAGTGCATGGCTCTAATAATGGCAAAACAAGTCCGTCAGGCTGAACACCAGCAGGGCATCAGTGTTTCTCCAGGGCTTGAGTAAGAAGCTGGTTCAGTCGGGAGATCATCGGGCGAGGGTCTTCATTCAGGCCGGCTGTGATCATGGCGTTGTCATATATCTGGTATGTAAAAAATGCCATTTAGTTTTAAGTTATAAATAGTATAATTGAGGTGAGAGAATGGTGTATATGTGGGAAACGTTCTTTACCTGTTCAAGGAGAAGCTGTGCCAGATCAGGGTTTGAGTCCTTCAGTGCATGAAGCTTCTTGATCAGATCATGTCTGCAAACAATCGCATGATATTAGAGAAACCACAGCATTTCTATTCATAACGCAAGTACAGTATACTTCACTTCAGTGGACCCTCCTTAAATACAAGAAATGTGTTTTCTCTTGGTGATTCTATTGTCATACGCAATAGACTGACCATGATTTTTCTCGGAGAGGTTGCCAGGTCCCAACCCACGTTTGAGCTTCACAAGAACCAATGAGGTTCATTCTCGTATTACACCGCACGTTTGAGCTTCACAAGAACCAATGAGGTTCACTCTCGTGTTACGCCGCACGTTTGAGCTTCACAAGAACCAATAAGGTTCATTCTCGTGTTACGCAGCACGTTTGAGCTTCACAAGAACCAATGAGGTTCACTCTCGTGTTACGCAGCACGTTTGAGCTTCACAAGAACCAATGAGGTTCATTCTCGTGTTACGCCGCACGTTTGAGCTTCTGTGAGAACCAATGAGGTTCATTCTCGTATTACACCGCACGTTTGAGCTTCACAAGAACCAATGAGGTTCACTCTCGTGTTACGCAGCACGTTTGAGCTTCTGTGAGAACCAATGAGGTTCATTCTCGTGTTATGCCGCATGTTTGAGCTTCTGTGAGAACCAATGAGGTTCATTCTCGTGTTACGCAGCACGTTTGAGCTTCACAAGAACCAATGAGGTTCAGTCTCGTGTTACGCCGCACGTTTGAGCTTCACAAGAACCAATAAGGTTCATTCTCGTTACGCCGCACGTTTGAGCTTCACAAGAACCAATGAGGTTCATTCTCGTGTTACGCCGCACGTTTGAGCTTCACAAGAACCAATGAGGTTCATTCTCATGTTACGCCGCACGTTTGAGCTTCTGTGAGAACCAATGAGGTTCACTCTTGTATTACGGCGCACGTTTGAGCTTCACAAGAACCAATGAGGTTCATTCTCGTGTTACGCCGCACGTTTGCGCTTCTGTGAGAACCAATGAGGTTCACTCTCGTGTTACGCCGCACGTTTGAGCTTCTGTGAGAACCAATGAGGTTCACTCTCGTGTTACGGCGCACGTTTGAGCTTCACAAGAACCAATGAGGTTCACTCTCGTATTACGCCGCACGTTTGAGCTTCCGAAAGAACCAATGAGGTTCACTCTCGTGTTACGCCGCACGTTTGAGCTTCACAAGAACCAATGAGGTTCACTCTCGTGTTACGCCGCACGTTTGAGCTTCACAAGAACCAATGAGGTTCACTCTCGTATTACGCCGCACGTTTGAGCTTCTGTGAGAACCAACGAGGTTCACTCTCGTGTTACGCCGCACGTTTGAGCTTCACAAGAACCAATGAGGTTCACTCTCGTATTACGCCGCACGTTTGAGCTTCACAAGAACCAATGAGGTTCACTCTCGTGTTACGCCGCACGTTTGAGCTTCACAAGAACCAATGAGGTTCACTCTCGTGTTACGCCGCACATTTGAGCTTCCGAAAGAACCAATGAGGTTCACTCTCGTGTTACGCCGCACGTTTGAGCTTCACAAGAACCAATGAGGTTCACTCTCGTGTTACGCCGCACGTTTGAGCTTCCGAAAGAACCAATGAGGTTCATTCTTGTTACGCAGCACGTTTGAGCTTCACAAGAACCAATGAGGTTCACTCACGTATTACGCCGCACGTTTGAGCTTCCGAAAGAACCAATGAGGTTCACTCTCGTGTTACGCCGCACGTTTGAGCTTCACAAGAACCAATGAGGTTCACTCTCGTGTTACGCCGCACGTTTGAGCTTCACAAGAACCAATAAGGTTCATTCTCGTTACGCCGCACGTTTGAGCTTCACAAGAACCAATGAGGTTCATTCTCGTGTTACGCCGCACGTTTGAGCTTCACAAGAACCAATGAGGTTCATTCTCATGTTACGCCGCACGTTTGAGCTTCTGTGAGAACCAATGAGGTTCACTCTTGTATTACGGCGCACGTTTGAGCTTCACAAGAACCAATGAGGTTCATTCTCGTGTTACGCCGCACGTTTGCGCTTCTGTGAGAACCAATGGGGTTCATTCTTGTTACGCAGCACGTTTGAGCTTCACAAGAACCAATGAGGTTCACTCTCGTATTACGCCGCACGTTTGAGCTTCTGTGAGAACCAATGAGGTTCACTCTCGTGTTACGCCGCACGTTTGAGCTTCACAAGAACCAATGAGGTTCACTCTCGTATTACGCCGCACGTTTGAGCTTCCGAAAGAACCAATGAGGTTCACTCTCGTGTTACGCCGCACGTTTGAGCTTCACAAGAACCAATGAGGTTCACTCTCGTGTTACGCCGCACATTTGAGCTTCCGAAAGAACCAATGAGGTTCACTCTCGTGTTACGCCGCACGTTTGAGCTTCACAAGAACCAATGAGGTTCACTCTCGTGTTACGCCGCACGTTTGAGCTTCCGAAAGAACCAATGAGGTTCATTCTTGTTACGCAGCACGTTTGAGCTTCACAAGAACCAATGAGGTTCACTCACGTATTACGCCGCACGTTTGAGCTTCCGAAAGAACCAATGAGGTTCACTCTCGTGTTACGCCGCACGTTTGAGCTTCACAAGAACCAATGAGGTTCACTCTCGTGTTACGCCGCACGTTTGAGCTTCACAAGAACCAATAAGGTTCATTCTCGTTACGCCGCACGTTTGAGCTTCACAAGAACCAATGAGGTTCATTCTCGTGTTACGCCGCACGTTTGAGCTTCACAAGAACCAATGAGGTTCATTCTCATGTTACGCCGCACGTTTGAGCTTCTGTGAGAACCAATGAGGTTCACTCTTGTATTACGGCGCACGTTTGAGCTTCACAAGAACCAATGAGGTTCATTCTCGTGTTACGCCGCACGTTTGCGCTTCTGTGAGAACCAATGGGGTTCATTCTTGTTACGCAGCACGTTTGAGCTTCACAAGAACCAATGAGGTTCACTCTCGTATTACGCCGCACGTTTGAGCTTCTGTGAGAACCAATGAGGTTCACTCTCGTGTTACGCCGCACGTTTGAGCTTCACAAGAACCAATGAGGTTCACTCTCGTATTACGCCGCACGTTTGAGCTTCCGAAAGAACCAATGAGGTTCACTCTCGTGTTACGCCGCACGTTTGAGCTTCACAAGAACCAATGAGGTTCACTCTCGTGTTACGCCGCACATTTGAGCTTCCGAAAGAACCAATGAGGTTCACTCTCGTGTTACGCCGCACGTTTGAGCTTCACAAGAACCAATGAGGTTCACTCTCGTGTTACGCCGCACGTTTGAGCTTCCGAAAGAACCAATGAGGTTCACTCTTTGTTACGCCGCACGTTTGAGCTTCACAAGAACCAATGAGGTTCACTCTCGTGTTACGCCGCACGTTTGAGCTTCCGAAAGAACCAATGAGGTTCATTCTTGTTACGCAGCACGTTTGAGCTTCACAAGAACCAATGAGGTTCACTCACGTATTACGCCGCACGTTTGAGCTTCCGAAAGAACCAATGAGGTTCATTCTCGTGTTACGCCGCACGTTTGAGCTTCCGAAAGAACCAATGAGGTTCACTCTCGTGTTACGCCGCACGTTTGAGCTTCTGAAAGAACCAATGAGGTTCACTCTCGTGTTACGCAGCACGTTTGAGCTTCACAAGAACCAATGAGGTTCACTCTCGTGTTACGCCGCACGTTTGAGCTTCTGAAAGAACCAATGAGGTTCACTCTCGTGTTACGCAGCACGTTTGAGCTTCACAAGAACCAATGAGGTTCACTCTCGTGTTACGCCGCACGTTTGAGCTTCTGAAAGAACCAATGAGGTTCACTCTCGTGTTACGCAGCACGTTTGAGCTTCACAAGAACCAATGAGGTTCACTCTTGTTACGCCGCACGTTTGAGCTTCTGAAAGAACCAATGAGGTTCACTCTCGTGTTACGCAGCACGTTTGAGCTTCACAAGAACCAATGAGGTTCACTCTCGTGTTACGCCGCACGTTTGAGCTTCTGAAAGAACCAATGAGGTTCACTCTTGTGTTACGCAGCACGTTTGAGCTTCACAAGAACCAATGAGGTTCACTCTCGCGTTACGCAGCACGTTTGAGCTTCCGAAAGAACCAATGAGGTTCACTCTCGTGTTACGCCGCACGTTTGAGCTTCCGAAAGAACCAATGAGGTTCACTCTCGTGTTACGCTGCACGTTTGAGCTTCACAAGAACCAATGAGGTTCACTCTCGTATTACACCGCACGTTTGAGCTTCTGTGAGAACCAATGGGGTTCACTCATGTTACGCAGCACGTTTGAGCTTCTGCAAGAAACAATGAAGTTCATTCTTGTTGGTCTTAAAGGTTTGGAACGACATGAGGTTGAGCCCTTTAATATCTTCAGTCATTTTTCTCCTCAAGTAAAATACTAAACAAGACAAAAATCCTGACTAAGGATACTAGGGATTTTTTTTGTCCTGTCAGATTGTTTATTTGTGCTGGGCTGGAGTGTTAAAGTGAACTGTCTGGTACCCAGCATTGATCTCCAGTGTGGGCTGTAGGATCTGTGCTCTTTCCTCTGAGCTGCAGGCGAGCTGCTGTGTACGCAGGAAGTGTCGAGCAGCGCCCATCTCCAGCACAGTGATCATGGCAGGGTGTGTGTCCAGACGCGGCGTCACCTACGGAAAAGGTAAATGAATGTTAATAAATCACAGATGTCAGGTCTCCATGCATTTGCATTTGTGTAAATCAGGAAAATGATGCATGTTAATGATTGAACTTTTAAACTACAAAATCAAACCTGACAGACAAAATCAAGTCCTGCCATAAATTTGTTCTTGTTTGAAAAGCCATTTCACTTGGATATACACCGATCAGGCATAACATTAACATTGTTATTGTGTTGGTCCCCCTTTTGCTGCCAAAACAGCCCTGTCCCGTCGAAGCATGGTCTCCACTAGACCCCTGAAGTTGTGCTGTGGGATCTGACACCAAGATGTTGCAGCAGATCCTTTCAGTCCTGTAAGTAGCGAGGTGAGGATCTCCATGGATCAGACTTGTTTGTTCAGCACATCTCACAGATGCTCGAATTGATTGAGATCTGGGGAAATTGGAGGCCAAGTCAACACCTCAAACTCGTCATTGTGCTCCTCAAACCATTCCTGAACCATTTTTGCTTTGTGTCAGGGCGCATTATCCTGATGAAAGAGCCACAGGGAATACCTGAATATCCATGAAAGGATGAACAACATGACACATTGGATGGCAGGACCCAAGGTTTCCCAGCAGAACATTGTCCAAAGCATCACACTGCCTCTGCCGGCTTGCCTTTTTCCCATAGTGCATCCTGGTGCCAAGTGTTCCCCAGATAACCCGGCCATCCACATGATGTAAAAAAATCCACATTCTTCCATTGCTCCGTGGTCCCGTCCTGATGCTCACATGCCCACTGTTGGCACTTTCGGCGGTGGACAGGGGTCATCATGGACACCCTGACTGGCGTCTATTCAGCCTCATACGCAACAAACTGATTCACTTGAGCGATTTGAGCTACAGGAGCTCGTCTGTTGGATCGGACCAGACGGGCCAGCCTTCGCTCCCAACATGCATCAGTGAGCCTTGGCCACCCTTGACCCTGTCGCCAGTTCACCATTGTTCCTTCCTTGGACCACTTTTGATAGACACTGACCACTGCAGACCAGGAACACCCCACAAGAGCTGCGTTTTTGGAGATGCTGTGATCCAGTCTTCTAGCCAGCACAATTTGGTACTTGTCAAACTCACATTTTTCCTTCTTCTAACACATCATATTTGAGGACAATATGTTCACTTGCGCCTAATATATCCTCCACCCAGATAACAGATGCTGTCAGTGGTCAGTGGTCACAATGTTATTGATCGATGCAAGTCACAATAGGGAACAAAAGACTATCGCAACTTCTATTTCATGCCACCTTTAAATTAGTCTGAAGCCACTGTGGATCGAACATGTTGGTCCAGCACATCTCTAGATGCTCAGTTGGATTGAGATCTGAGGTATTTGAAGGCCAGGGCAACACCTTGAAATCTTCATGTTCCTCAAACCATTCCTGAACAACGTGTGCCGTGTGGCAGCATGCATTATCCGGCTGAAAGAGGCCAATTCCACCAGGGAACACTATTGTCATGAAGTGCTGTCTGCAACAATGTTTAGGTAGGTGGCGTGTCAAATTGACGTTCACATGAATGGACGGACCCAGGGTTTCACAGCAGAACATTGCCCAGATAATCACACTCCCTCCATCAGCTTGTCATTGTCCCACAGTACATCCTGGAACCATCACTTCCCCAGGTAAACAGCGCACACCTACAAGGCTGTTCACAACATATAAAAGAAAATGGGACTCATCAGACCAGGTGACCTTCTTCCACTGCTCCAAGATCCAGTTCAGACACTCACATGTCCATTGTAGGTGCCTTCAAAGGTGGACAGGGGTCATCACAGGCACTCTCTGGCTACGCAGCCCCATACGACTGAGACACATTCCTCCCATAACCATCATTAAAATGTTGAGTGACTTCTGCCACAATAGACCTTCTGTTGGCTCGGACCAGACGGGATAGCCTTTGTTGCCATCATGCATTGATGAGCCTTGGGCGCCCGACACCCAGTTGCCGGTTTGTGGTTTACCCGTCCTCGGACACAATCGCAAAATTCTCCCCACTGCTGACCGGGAGTAACCCACAAGCCTTGCTGTTTCAAAGAAACTCTGACCCAGTCCACTTGCCATAACAATTTGACCCTTGTCAAAGTGGCTCGGATCTTTATTCCTGCCCATTTCTCCTGCATCCCACACGTTGATTTTGAGAAATTTGCTTACCATCTAATCTACCCCGACCTAAATTATGTGACGTTGTTAGGAGATGATCAACGATATTCGATAATGTTTTGGCTCATCAGTGTATATCTAAACCTCTATGGTATGGATTGTTCAAACCGTGAAATATTTTTTCAAATAAGTTATTACATGAAATAGCTTCAATTATGCAAATCAAAAAAGATTTTTGGGATGTACTTAGGGAAACGTTGCCATATGGCAACAATGTACCACAATGGAAAAAGGTCAAAAAGAATTTTTTTTTTATTTGTTTTTATAAAATTATGATTTTCTTATCTACTTAAATGCACATTACTTTTCGTAAAATATTGCTGTATTCATTTTGTGAAAAGAATAATTTTGTTTGTTATACATAAATACAACTATACTACAAAAACACTACAAAATAAATAACGTAAGTCATATAGTTGATGCTACTATCAATAAAAAAAATTCCAATGGGGAAATACATTACTGCAATTCCACTGTGATACAGAGTTGACATATGGCAACATTGATGTTTTCTCAATTTACAATAAAACTATGTTAGCCAAAGTTGATTTGTGAATAAAACTTTCCAATTTACTTATCAAAGATGCTGCAAAAAAAAATCCTCCTTGAGAAGAGATGTTTAGAAATGAGGCAAAGAGCAATTTCTGGAGCATGGGCGTCTTCCGTGTGAGGGTGACAGTGGGAAAGAGAGATTTGAGGAACATTCAAATGTCATGCGACTTAAAAACAGCACATCATTACCAACCCTTTTAATTCCCATAGTGCAATATATTGTATTCTTTCTGAATAACAAGGAAACGAGTAGAAATCAATTGTTGCAATAATGTAAATGTGATCATTTTCGTGCAAATTTACTCTATGATGGGTGCAAAAGCAGCGGTGAAATGAACAAGGTGGTCAACATTTGTGAAAAGTGACTGTTTCTGTTTAGTTTTGTGTACCTTGATGGTGGTGACTCTCTGTCCAAGCGAGTTCCTCATCCAGGCCATCAGATCTTCTGCCTGCTGATCGGTCAAGCGCTCTGATGCTGCACAGGACAAACACATCAGTGATTCTACAGGTCAGGACTGTCTTTTGATTTACTTGTCCAAATGCTTAAATCACATTAAATGTTATTTTGCAAAATGACTTCACAAATGTCATTTGGTTTTCCTGATATTGCATCTTACCTGGTTTGCTGTCTTGAAATTTCTCTTCTTTGTAATGGTCTACAACGATGTCGGTCTCAGCCGAGATGAGCTTCTTCCTGTCGAACTCTCGGAGGTGAAGCAGCGTGAGCTCATCAAACTGCTCAAAGCAGAACAAGACCTGCGGAAGAGCAGGACGTCAGAAACAGGCACGTCTTTTTCTGCTGTTTGTTATCATCGCTACTTAATTTTCTCCTCTCGACATGGCATTGTCTGCATGATTTCAATTTAATTTAGTCATGACATCAACCAGATTTTTTGAGCTATTAGGAATCCCATACACATACACTGTAGATGTTTAACCAATTAAATATAGAACCAAATAAATATTACATAAACACATATAGAATGGTTAACAGAATAATAATAAAAAGCAATGAATACATCTTTAATTTGGATTATGTTGTTTTGAAGGCTGAAATTCAAAAGTGTACAATGTTATTTATTTAATATATAATATTATATTAATTGGAAACAGGGATTCTGTCCTCATATTAGTCGATGAATTGCATAATTATGCAACAAAAATACCCTGTGGTGCAAATATGAAGTAATGGTTTTATTCTCTTTTTTACTCCATATTTATATAGTATTATTATATTATTAATTTATATTAAATTATACGTATTTGATTAAGCATTTACAATTAAATGGGACATCTACTTTCTCCAGACAGAAAATGTGCAATTTTGAGAATATTTTTCTAAGTCAAGATCGCAAGAAAATTTAATAAAATACTTTATATCATGTACAAATATTTTAATAAATGCCATCTTAAAGCCTCTGTAGCTGCTGACAGATATATTTGGCCATTTTGAGAATAACAGAAGTGTTGGCGCCCCCTTGTGTTCATTTCAATATCTACATGACAACCTTATCAATGGATAATGCACATTTTATGTTATTTTAATTATTTATAATTGAAATTTAATTATCAGTTGTTTCCAGCAGATCTCTGCCATGTATTGCATCGCCTTTGGATCAACTTCTAGTTTTATTGCCCATTAGTTCTTGAATATGCTGGTTAGTTAACTGTTTCTAGTCTCACCTCCATATCTTTCTGTTTCATGGCCTCGAAGTACGGCGAGTGTTCGGCCAGGTGTCGGTTGGGTGCGCACAGATAGTAAATGTTCCTCGTTCCCGCCTTCATCCGAGAGGCGTACTCCATCAGACTGGTCTGCTGTCCCGCAGGAAGCGCGGACGACTCGAAGCGCAACAGCTTGGCAATGTCCTCCTGTGAACACATGAATCAGCCGTTTAAAGACAATCAGAGAGAAACAGGAAGATCGTGAAGGTTAAACGAGGCCTTTCGCACCTTGACGCTCTGCTCCGCTGTGGTTACGATGCCCTCGCGCATAAAGAGCCCGTACTCTTCAAAAAAGCGAGCGTATTTCTCTGGATCCTTCTTGCTCTGGTCCAACAGAAACCGAATGACACGCTGCTGTAAAACGTCCCGCAGTTTCCTGAAAGAAAAGAGTTTCTTACTCGTTTTTTTGCACAATGTTGAAGACTTAACGTCATGTTTCAGACGGGTTTGTACCTGATCAGGGCGCTTTCCTGTAGCAGCTCTCTGCTGAGGTTTAGAGGAATATCTTCACTGTCCACAACACCTGCAGACACATGACAAAAGGAAATCCCAATCAAGTTTATTTTTAACATAGTTCTATTAATCTAATAATGCATTTAAAGTTTGTTTCATGCAGTTATATGGACGCTCGGCTGACCTCGCAGGAAACGAAGCCACTTGGGAAGGATGTCTGTGGCTTTGGTTTGGATCAGAACCTTCCTGCTGTACAGAGCCACACTGGATCCCATCTCACGACTCACGTCAAACATGGACGGTTTCTGCTCACACATCACAAAACAATACAAAGAATCATTAGGATTTAATATGGGGCTGATTTTGGTTTTGTTTTATTTTGTAAGAAGAAAAAAAAGAGATTTGAGAGATACACCGGATATACCGCTTTATACATTTGGAAAAAAATTATATAATATTAAGACTGTTCATGTGTTTTCATTTATATACAAAAATGAAATGCACATAACTGACCTACGCCGGCAGTTTGATTGACAGGCGATCTGACCAATCATAACCCAGAATCTGCCTTTTTAACGTTTTAATGTTGGTGAACTTGAAATGAATCAACATTCCTTCTGATGTTCATTCATGTTTATTTGATACTATAAATGAACTAGTATGAAGAGATGTTGGTTCACGAGCCGCTTGAAGGAGCTCCAGCGATCTGTCACGACACATTAAAGAGACACTATACGCTATTTACTGTTTAAACTTCTTTAAAAAATACAATATTTTAAATATGAAACTGTTTCATATGTTGTCAGTGTCCTTTTTGCTCTACAATGTATTTTTCACTGCATGAGAACATGATGTGTGGCGTGAGAGCGCATGACTTGTGAACATAGCAACAGTAACTAAAGGGGGCGGGTCTTTGCGAAGGGTCAATTGCATAATGCATATATATATTAAATTGAGTTATAATTTTGTTGTTAAAAGATGAAACAGGCAAATTAATTTTAAGTTAATAACTCGTATATAATGTATGTATAATAATTTTAAAAATATTTAAATACTTGATGCGTCTAAAGCGAATCCACTTTTGCTAGTTTAAAAACGGTCGGCACAAATGGTCTAAAAGTGTTGTACCTACTCTCTTAATGAGTCATGGGAGCGTTTTGGGCATAACACGCTTTAAACCAATCAGAGTGTCATCTCCCATTCCCTTTAAATCCAGGTGCGCATGCATCATGGCGGATTCACTATTTACCTGGCGGGATATGGACAGCCTCAACATGAGTCAGTTTAACTACACGCATGTATTGGTATGAACGGCAAAATAATTAAACAGTTTTATTCGTCATTACTGCAAAAAGGTAATACTTATATATGCAATTACATGTAGGCATTTTTATCTTTATGTACACAATAATAATCTTCTACATTGTAATCATTTTATTTTTAATATGTGGCATGATTGTGTGCTTCTGCACGTCCCGGTGTTGTGCACCCAATGCAGGTGCATATTACTAACGCGCTCTTTAAACAAAAAAACAAAATAAGACTCTGCCATTGATTTTAGAGCAGGTTTTTGTTGGTCAATGACGCGGTCGCTTTCAGTCGCCTCAAAATAGCAACACGCCAACAATGCACCTGAACACACCTCGTTTTTTGACCAGCACAACCATGGGCGAACAGATGGGCGGGAGTGCATTTGATATTTAAAAGTGAAAATGATAAAACATTTGGGTTGGGGCTGCATGATTTATCATGATTAAATCGTACACGATTTGGCATGCGCTCATTTAATGCGTTGCTTTTTCAAATGTAAATTATAAGCGACTCAAACTCGCAATGCTTTCAGATGGATTAGCATTTGAAGCCAAACTTCATTGACAAGCTGCACATAAAATAATCGCAGCCTTTGTGATTTCATAATCACACTAAGAATCGCATTTAAGTTCAATGTTATTTTTCATATCGTGTGATTAAATCACGCACGCTAACTTGCATCACAAATGGATTCGCATAGCGTCGGGTGTATGATAGGGCCTAAGTCTAAGTTACACTATTGTGTATTTGTCTGATTCAGCCGTCGTCTCAAACTCACCATCTCCGGCACGTAGAAGATGCTGCGGATATTGAGCGGGGCGTCAGCGCGGTAGTGCAGCGTGTAGCGGGGTTTGTCGTGGGCTTGAGCCACGTAGCGATAAAACTCCTCATGCTGCCACTCGCTGATATCTTTGGGCTCCATCACCCAGAGCGCCTGCAGAGAGAGAGAAACGGGTCAGGACTGAGCCACAGGGAGGTCGAAGGTCATTTATCAACAGACTTCACACACCTGCAGGGTGTTCAGCCGCCGTCCGTTCAGGAAGATGGGAAAACTGACAAAGTTGCTGTACTTGGTCACAACCTCTGCAAAACAAAATCACTTAAATGAGTTTCTTCTCAAAGCACGTCATGTTTTAGGTCACGTGGAGTGGTTTGCAGACCTTTGACCCGATCTTCTGATGAAAACTCTTTGCAGTCGTCTTTAAGATGAAGCACGATCTTGGTCCCCGGACGCACACCTGAAGCTTCTGCGATCTCGAACACTCCAGAGCTGCAGACACACAAAACTGTGAGTAAAACATGACAATGTGATTCATTTTATTCAGAGGTTAACTTCACATGACTAAAGATAGTCTATTACCCACAAATATGACAAAAACAGGGCTGTGTGATGGGCTCCAATTTATATAGTTTTGATTTCGGCTTCCAATGATTATGAACAAACCTGATAATCAAGATAAAACGATTGTGCCGCATCACGTTCCTGCACTTTACACCACAAACATAACGTCCAAATCAGTCAAATCATGTACAGTCACAGTCATAATATCTTATTTGTATTACATTTGTCTTATTGTTTATTTTCTTCTTTGTTTGACTGTTTTTTCAATAATTGTTTCATCTTTCTTTACTTACTTTAATTCACCTATTATGAGTTTTTGCTGTGGCATCAAAACTGATAAAGAATTGTAAATTTTCACTGGAATCTAAAATTTTGATATAGAAACCTTATTTCCATTAAAACATGCTTGATATATATCGCTATTGACCCACTGAATAGCCTTGAAACGCACAGAATTATTCAATGTGTCGACGTAATTTCAACTGAAACAGGAAGATTCCTCCTCCTTTTTAAAATAGCCATTTCATTTATATCACCGCTCAGCCAGAGCTGTTGAGCTCAATAAAGCCTCAGTTTCCTTTTAATCTCTAACAGATTCTCCTCCTAATATCCTCCATTATCGCACTCAAATATAGCATTCTGTGCAGAATTCAAATAGGTCGGATATGTTTTCTGGTCTGCACCGACTCGTGGATATGATCCACTCTGTGCTATCGTGTCTCTGGACCAGAGCTGCTTTTAAAATGTCTCACCCATCTGAGGACCACTTGTATCCAGGAGCGTCTGGTTCTGCTGACTGAGAATAAACGTCCACCTTATCAGCCACCATGAAGGCAGAGTAAAAGCCCACACCGAACTGACCAATGATGGAGCTGCTGGCCTCGGCTTGATTCTGAAGAGCATCCAGAAAAGCCTGAAGGAGGAAGATAAAGGACCATGAAATCAAAACCACTGTCAGAATGAGAGCAGCAGATTTTGGAGGAGTTCAACGAGACGCACCTTTGATCCAGATCGAGCGATGGTGCCCAGATTAGCCACCAGCTCCTCTTTGTTCATCCCAACACCAGTGTCCTACAAATCAGAGCATGAACGTGTTGATCAATAGCTCCAACACGGGGATTAAAGGGCTTCGCCGCTACAACGGATTTCCTTCAGTTGGAGGCCATGTATGAGATCAGTGTCGGAAATTAACAGCGTCTTTGGGTGAAAATGCCCTCCAAATTCAAGACACGGGGGCACAAATGCCCCTGCACAAATACACTAAATCCAACACGACAGTCGTGGTTAAAGTGTAATTTGAAAATGAAAAGTTTCAGTTGTGATATCACATTTAGAGCTGCTAGATTCTGGATAAACTGAGAATCCCGAGGTTCAGGCTTATTTGTTCATCAATGACTTTAAAAAATCTGAAGTCATTCAACCCCTAATGTCAAGTATCAGTTTTATTTCCCAAACTGAAAACAGCTTTGGAATGAACTTCTGTTCAACTTCTTCCCTTAGAACATTATTGGTCCCGGGTATTTTAATAAAGTGATGGTAACGGAATATGATTAATCTGTTTCAGATCCACGATTCTCGAGTTGTATGGGCTGAAGATACCTGGATGGTGAAGGTGCCTTTAGCTGCGTCCGTCTGCAGGTGAATCTCCATCGCTGCCGTATCTCCTCCTGCTGTCATCATCTTGTGCCGCAGTTTCTCCAGCGCATCACTGCCGTTTGAGATCAGCTCTCTGATGAACACCTGACAGAATCACCGACCGTTAGATCACCCACTCTGATCAATGCTTTTCCATGACTTCTCCATTCATTTATGATTACTACTATCATTTTAAAATCATTTCTGGGGTGGTTTTCTTGTTGTATATCTGGTTCCAATCCTTGAAATTGAATGGCATATTTATTATTATTTATTTTGTACTCAAAATTACAATATATTTAACCATATCAAGCTGATTATTATTTGATAAAATACATCTATATGGTGGCCAACAGCCAAAATATTGCAGATAAATGAAACAACTTCAATGATGACAACTCAGATGAAAACAAATAATCAGCCTGGACAATTTATTGTTCACTAACTAGATTCTTGAATTCTTCAAGAGAATTGCTCAAACAATATGGCAATACCAAAAAAAAAAAATAATAATAATAATAATAATAATAATAACAACTTTTATATATATTTTAATTAAAAAAATATATATATATTTTAATAAAATAAAATATATATATTTTAATAATAATAATAATAAAAAAAATATATATATATATATAACACACATAAATAAATATAAACAACATATAAATAAATAAATATATATATTTATCACCTCTTTCTCAGAATACAGCGATCTGGCCACAATATCCAGCAGTTTCTTCGTCTCTGCTTGGAACTCGTGTTTTGAGAAGGATCCTTATTTGAACAAAGAAACAAGAGTTTCATCATCCATACGTACAGTATACACTATAATTTAACTTTCTAAATCTTTACCATTCAAATGTTTGAGGTAGGTAAAATTTTCAAATTATGTTTTTAAAGACTTTTGCTCACCACATTTATTTGATCAAAAATACAGTAAAAACAGTAATATTCTGACATTTATAATAACTGTTTTCTATTTTAATACATTTTGAAATCTAATTTATTTCTGTGATCGAAGCTGAATTTTCAGCATCACATGATGCTTCAGAAATCATTCTAAAGGTTTAGTTTACCCCAAAAAATGAGAATTCTACTCACCCTTAAGTTGTTCTAAGCTTTTATGAATTTCTTTGTTCTGCTGAATACAAAAGATATTCTGAAGACCAAACATAACAAAACAGTTGATGGACCCCATTGACTTCCATAGTATTTTTTCAATGGGGTCCATCAACTGTTTAGTAACTGACATTCTTCAAAATATCTTCTTTTGTGTCCAGAATAGAGAAACTCAAACCGGTTTGGAACAACTTGAGGATGAGTAAAAGATGACCGAATTTTCATTTATTTTTTTGCTGAATTATCCCTAAATGCGCTGATCTTCTGCTTGAATTCACCTTGAACGTTCTCGGTGTCGGTGATGATGCTGTGGAGCGTCTCCTCCTCTGCGCTCTCGGCCTGTTGTGTGCTGTAGGAGCGATGAGCCACACTGACTCCAGACCAGCTGGAGCTCCACAGTCTGACGGGTCTGCGGCGATGGAGCTGCTGTCTGCCATCAGTATCAACTGAGAAAGAGAAAGAGAGCCAGACTCTGAGGTTTTAAGGACCAAACAGGGGTTTGGATTTGACAATTGTTACTGTCTGTCTAACTTTACTGAACATGTCCAACTGAGCAATAGACTAATTCTGCACAAATCGTGTTTAATTTGACAATGAGCGACACCATAATCTGATAAATACACATTTTTGAGCCGAAAAGCCAGCGTTTATTTGATTAAAACGACTCTTTCACTGTTATTATACTTCATCATGCTGATATGTTCCAATTATTTAACAGCTCGTCCACATTAAACCCATTAAACATGTACCTCCAGTGAATGTCGCGGGGACTATTCGTTTCCCGACCGCTCCGCTGGATGAGAACAGCCGGACATGTGCTCGCTGAGAGACATTCAGAGAGTATTTGAGTAAACTTAATGATCGGAGCATTTCTGCTGTAGTTTGACCTATAGGAGACTGGAAACTACGGCGTGACAGACGTACAGTGACTGAAAGGACCCAGCGGACGCTCACTGATGACGTCTGTGTGCAGTTCGACACATGCCTGTGTAAAATGCCTTGCATATCAAAAAAGAGAATCACTGCGATCAAACGTAGTGAAAGCAAATTGCAATACTTTGTTGATTTAGTGCAGCAAAGCACTAAATCAGTCAAATGTTTCGGCAATCAGCCTTCCGTGAGTCAATGAAAACTCTGTTAAAGTGTGATGTGCTTAAAATTTTGTAGGTAAATAGCAATTTAAAAAAAAAAAATAAATCTATTAGCAACCTTCAAATTTATTCTAAAAAAATCACACCGCTGCCCAAAAGCCATTTATACGACCCTCAGTCTACAAAGGAGAGTAGTTCCAGCAGTTGGATGGTCAGGTTGGGGAGTAACGAAATACAAGTAACTTAGTTACGTATTTAAAATACATGAAACATTAATAATTAATTAATAAACATGAATGTAAACAGAAACTGGTGATTCTCTGACTCTGACATTATGAAAAAGCATCCTAAGCTACATTTTTGTTTCATAACTTGCAAAATATGCAACATTTTAATAATTTTAGCAAAATAAGAGGGATCATAAAAATTGCATGTTACTTTTACTGTCCTGAATAAGCCATTTCACATAACAGATGTTTACATTCACTCCACAAGACAAAATGAATGAATTTATAAATATTTCCCCATTCAAAAATTTCTTTCATAACCTGATGATCAAGATTTACTAGTTTTAAACTCAAAACTGTGTTACATAAATTCAGAATTGACCCTTCACAAAACCCGCCCCCTGTTGCTCTGCCCGACAACCCATGCGCTCTCACGCCACACATCATGTTCTCATGCATCCCGGAGCAAAGAGGACACTGACAATATATGAAACAGTTTTATATTTAAAATATTGTAATTTTTTAAAGAAGATTAAACAACAAATAGCATATAGTGTCTCTTTAATGTGTCGTGACAGATCGCTGTAGCTCCTTCAAGCGGCTCGTGAACCAACATCTCTTCATACTAGTTCATTTATAGCATCAAATAAACATGAATGAACATCAGAAGGAATGTTTCTTCAAGCGCGGAAAGACGCGAGTACACACAATTTTTCAAGTTCACCAACGTTAATCTACTATGTGCTACTTCCTGACGGCTTTGTCGGATAAGATGGCGGATTCGGCGTTATCATTGGTTAAATCGCCTGTCAATCAAACTGTTTGAGAAGGGTTAGTTGGGATATGTAAACTCACAGTTGCAAGTTATAATGTGATAACTTGAAATTTGGACTTTTTCTTGCAATTTTGGCTTTTTTTCATTTCGTAATTTCAACTTTATATCACGCAATTCAGAGAAAAAAAAATCAGATTTGTTGATTTTTACAAACCCTTCGATGGCAGTTTGATTGACAGATGATCTGACCAATCATAACCCCGAATCCATCGATTTTGTCGGACAAAACAGTCAGGGGAGTTAATAGATTAATGTGGATTTGAACTTGAAAAATTGTGTGTTCTCACGTCTTTCCACACTTGAAACAACATTCCTTCTGATGTTCATTCATGTTTATTTGATGCTATAAATGAACTAGTATGAAGAGATGATCGGTTCACGAGGAGCGTCAGCGATCTGTCACGACACATTAAAGAGACACTATACGCTATTTATTGTTTAAACTATTGTTTAAGCTATTTATTAGTTTCATATCAAAGTACCCTGCTCTGTCTTGTCTGTCGATGTGTTGTCAGTGTCCTCTTTGCTCCTGCTATGTATTTTTCACTGCGTGAGAACATGATGTGTGGCGTGAGAGCCATGGCTAGTCAGACATAGCAACAGTAACTAAAGGGGCGGACGGTCTTTGTGAACGATGTGATACATAATTATCAGTATTCCAAACTACTCTAAAGTATTTAGATTAAGTTACAAAATTTGAATAATCTAACAAAATGCATTACAAATTACATTTTAAAGCATGTATTTTGTAATCTGTAGTGAAATACATTATAAAAGTAACTTAACCAGCTCTGATTATCAGTGTGATGGAGGGGCGTGTCATCAGGGACAGGCTGATTGTTCAGTAAAAGCTGAAAGTGAAACTGAGGCAGGATTTTTCTCCTTTCGATCTTTACGAACTCTCCTTTCAACATTTTGTTAACGTCATATAATCTATAAAATATCAATACTTTAGCACAGAAATGTTCAATTGAAGGTAAGTCATGAACCAACTAAAAACATATTTATCATACCTGAACAACTGTGGCTAGCATGAGTGAGACTTGAGATCAGATGCTTTGTGTAGATACACGTATTTGTGTCCTGCTTTTGGACTAATTTAACCAGTTGATTGTAGATGTTTATTGTATTTAGTCCATCAGTATAATGTGAAATATTCAGAGAAAAAAAACACATATGCATGTTAACACACCATTGTCTGTTTATTATGTTTTATTTTCATTTTTTTCTTAGTATCTGTATCCTTCAGAGATTTCATCCCAAGATTGATTTACTGATTTTACATGTATATTTACACTATTTAATATATTGATCATAAATATATGGAAATATATCCTTGTTCTGTAAGGGCAGGAATTGACAAATAATCTACTGTCCACTGAATGGTTTTAAAGCTATATTGTAATCCAATTTTTGGACTTCAAATGTGTTTAACCTCCACCAGCTCAATTTTCTGAACCTCTGTACTTATAAAACCCTGTCTATGGCACAGTATGTACTACATGCAGACACACGTTGTGTATTTTGTTTCCTGCTTGTCTTGACCCGGTTTAACCAGTTTTCTTTCAACAGAAAGTGACTGAAAAAAATGCATCTCACTTTTGGACAGAAACTTGAGTGGACGTAGTATTCTAAGGGAAAAAGCATGTATCCTGACACACTTTTCTATGTTTTCTCTCTTTTTCCATTTATTTTTCATATTTTCTATTTAGCATCTGTGTCTCATCAGAGATGAAGTTCATTTGTTTGACTCTCCTGCTTATCAGTGGAATTACAGATTCAAGATCAGGTAATTTATTCATCATTGTGAACAAGTCTTTATATCTTGCACAGGACTGTTTCTCTGGAACAACATCAGAGTAAAAGCCTGTAGGATGTGTAGTTCAGACCTGCTCTCTTTCTCTTGTAACAGAGCGGTTTGAAGTAGTGGGATCTGCAGATCCTGTATTTGCTGTAGCTGGTGAAGATGTGATTCTGCCCTGTTCAGTCAAACCCAACATCAGTGTTGTGGACATGAGAGTGGAGTGGTTTAGACCAGATCAGAAAGACTCACAACTAGTGCATCTCTATGAGGATCATGAAGACAGAAACACAGATCAGATTCAGTCCTACAGAGAGAGAACAAAACTGATCCATCAAGAACTACAGAGAGGAAACGCATCACTCAAACTCTCATCAGTCCGAGTCTCTGATGAAGGACGTTATAAGTGTTTTATTCAGTCCAAATCCTCGTATGATGATGTCACTGTTGATGTCAGAGTTGAAGGTGAGGAAACCAGTGAAAACTAGCATGAAATAAACTAACTAAAAATTGCCAAAATAACAGCTGAATGTTCTTCTTGTTGGTCTGTAGCTGTAGGAAGTCCTCCAGTGATCACTGTAGATGGGTTTGATCGTTCAGGAGGACTTCATCTACAGTGTGAATCTGAAGGTTGGTATCCTGAACCTGATCTTGAGTGGCTGGACAGTGAAGGAGTCAGATTGAGGTCAGAAACTACAGAGACGCACAGAAACAAAGACAGATTCAGCCTGAAACACACCGTCACTGTACATCACAGCAACGACAAGATTCACTGCAGAGTCAAAATGAAGCATCACATGCTGGAGGCACTGATTATCAGCTCAAGTAAGTCTGAGGAAGTTTCCTTATATCCTGATAGCAATCACTGTGTTAAACAGTCTAAATGTATTTTCATAAATATATTTAGTCTGTGGAAGGCGTAGGACCATAAAATGTTCATCCAATTCACCCGAATGAAATAATACATTTGTCTCATTCACTAAACATGTTTACGCACAAATTTGTACGTGAAGTGTGCGTAAAAACCAAATCACGATTTACCAAAAATTACATACTAAAAATCATTCTAAGTTTACAACAAAATATAGGAACAGCTGAAAGCACTCGTACAGCCTTATAACAGTGTTAAGAAGTTATAAATCTGAAATTTCATCCTAACAAGACTAGAATTTTATTAAACTATGCTACATTAATTGAATTATATAATCCATATATAAAATTATATCATAAAATGATAAAATAATACAATTTCATCTCAAATCCATTTCATTATATACAGTAATTATATTCATCTGTTTCTGTGAATAATGCAGATATACGCGTATGTACAGCTAGTTCAGGAGAGGTCTGGATGAGCTGTTTATTGTGAGAACGGCACGTTTGGCACTGATCGAGGATCAGACGAGAGCGCGTCTTTAAACTGCAGCATGTCTGACTAGAGTGACTTAAACCTGTAAGGAAAGCATGTGCAGGAAGTCCTTATATGGACATGCTTTGTTCTTAGAACAAAACTTTGTTAGTTGCAGCATTAGCTTGATAATAGAATTTTGTATTAATTTTACTCTTGTGTGTCATTGAGAACTGAACATTATATAAACACCTGAAAAAATATGTTTGAGTTGATGTGCTTCATTACTTTGTTTTGCAGGTAACATGTTCACTTCTTGGAGGACATCAGTCATCCTGATTTCAGTTTCTGTTCTGCTCATCGTGATCTCTGGAATACTGATAGCTGTGTTTGCTCAGAAATACAGAGGTAAAGTTCTTGTGTTCTTGTAATTTTGTGTTTTCTTTCCTTTTTTTACATTTTACTAATTTTAATCTTTTTAATATATATATTTCTATCCTGAAAGTCATGAACAATCTAATTTCCACCACATCTAAAATGACTGTGTGTTTAATATCAATCTGAGATGAAAACTTGGTTGAACATTTCGAATTTTAAATTGCACTTTAATACAGTGGGATTTGTTTCAAGGTCTGCAACCACACTTAAAATAATTTTACTAGAGGCCTCACTCTATATTCACTGTTAAAAAAAAATGTTCCCTTAACTCTTTTGAGTTCTCATGTTACATTGACTCAGTTAAAGGGATAGTTCACCTAAAAATGAAAATTCTGTCATCATTTACTGACCCTCATCTCGTTCCAAACCTGTATGAAGTTCATTCTTCTGTTGAACACAAAGAAAGATATTTGGAAAAATGTCAGTAACCAAACAGATCTCAATTTACTACCATAGTAGGAAAAATAAGTACTATGGCAGTCAATGGAGAGCGAGAACTGTTTGGTTTCTGACATTTTACAATGGAGCTGCGAACTTAATGTACTTTTGAAAATCCAGCGTTTAGTTGATCCTGTTAATTTCTCATATATTACATGTGCAGCAGCAGCAGCATGTCTCACATGATCACAGAAATATCTGTGAATGTATTGGAGTAGCAAGTCTCAGTTGTTGCTCTGCAGCAGCAGCGTAGCAGATCTATTCTGCCAAGACCAAATACATTAACATAGTCATATTACCATACAATATCAGTTATCATAAGAGTTGTCATGACAGAACTGTGTGTTTATGAAGCATGTTTGTTTCGGCAAAACTGCAAGAGAAAATCTGATCAGATGATGCTGGTCATTAGTGATGTGTCGTTCATGAATGATTCGTTCATTTTGAGAACAGTGAGTCGTCTCAGAGAGTGATTCGTTCATTTTGTGTTGATCGCACATGTGCAACATCCCACAGGTTCTGTTCAGGAAACAGAAATGATTAGTTCATCTCGAGTCTTTCGAGTCCTTCGTTCTTTTTTCAAGTGATGCAACAGCCAATCACAACCTTCCTTACAAACAAGTTCATAGTTATTGTTTTAGTTTAGTTTTAGTTTTGTTTTTTAGCTAGTAAAGCCTAATAAATTATTTTCCTATATGAATGCTGAACATATTTAATATTTGTATTAAAAAGATTAGTCAGAAGGGACATAGTGACATAATATTAATGTTTATTGCACATATTTTTTGATAATTATGATAATTCCTCAATATAATAGAACATACAGTCAGTAGTAATGTAATGTATTTGTTTCGAGACACTGAGTCTGAGGCGACCACGTGAAAAAGGACCGAAGGAATGAAGGAATGAGAAGAACAAAATACAAGACGGGGAATCTGTCTTTATTAAATCATTTAATTCAGTGTTGATGTCAAGTCTGTTTTCATCCGCTAAATATTTAATCAACAGACATTGTGTAGATTCTTACTTTTGTGTGTTTCTGATGTCCTGGAATTGGTAGTTTTTGTAATTTATATTATAATTGAATCGTTCTGTTGTCTGAATGCTGTTTTCTCTCTTCTTTATTATGAATTTTCTTCAAAACAACGTGAACTACGGGAAGAGATCAAGAGAATAAAACAAGGTGAGATTGTGTGTATTAAGTTATTAATTCATTATTCATTTAAAGTCTGTTTTCAGCAGTAAAATATTAACAGACTGTATATTCATTTAGTTTTGTGTGTCTTGGTTCTTGTTTTAATAATGTATATTTATTCAGTCACAGATTGTGTGATGTTAACATCCTATAAACACATAAATGATCAAAAAGTTACAGAAATTACATAATTTCAATGTTATTTTCTCGTCTTTTTCTGAATTTTCTTTAGAACGGGATCAACTTTTACAAAGTCAGAAGATTGTTATACCACAAGGGGAATTTGTTTATATGTTTTATTAGTTATTTTGTAAAACAATGAATGAATTTGCTGTGAATTCATATGTAAACAATTCATTATGTTTTTTCATAAGATATATAAACTGTGTAAAGTCTATTGATTATAATTATTGATCTAAATATTTATTCTGTTATGAACCCTTTATAATTTCACACTTTCTGTTTTTAGCGTTCACACATTTAAGAACACACAAGGGTGAGTAAAACTATTCATGTTAATGACAATTATTTATTTTAATCATTTTTAATTTCCCGAATTCATTCACTTGTTATACACACTAGCAGTGAAAAGCTACTAATTATTAAACATGATAAAAACAACTCAAAATGTGCCAGCGATGTGTTAAAACATGCTAAGAACATGTTAATATCTCCATAGTAACCGTTTTGTGACAACTAGCAGCTGCTTAGCAACACCATATCAACCACCCAGAACACCCTAGCAACCACCCATAATACTATAGCAACTGCCTGGCAATAGACTAGCAACCACCCAGAATACCCTACCAACCACATAACAACTCCCTAATAACCAGTCTGAGTACCTTAGCAACTGCATAGCAACAACCTAGCAACCAGCCTGAGTACGCTAGCAACTGCATAGCAACAACCTAGCAAACCCTAGTAACCAACCAGAATAACCCAGCAACTGCATATCAACTGCCTAGCAACCATCCAGACCACCCAAGGAACTGCCTAGCAACCATCCAGAACACCCTAGCAACTGCCTAGCAACCATCCAGAACACCCTAGCGAGCACATAGCAACATATGTTATGTATTCGTATATGTTTTATATATGAATGTTTTAAGTACAAAGTTAAAACATTCAGACAGTTTACAATCAATGCAGTATTTTTATTTTTGTTCATCTAGTTGTAAAGTTTCCAAGATTCCTATAAAAAACGAAATAATTGTGTTTATTGTATCATGTGTTCATCTGTAAAGCAGAATGTTCAATATTTTCAACAGTGAATGTGACTCTGGATGCTGATTCTGCTCATCCACGTCTCATCGTGTCTGAAGATGGGAAAAAAGTGAGAGCTGGAAACAGAGAACTGACAGGAGTAGATGATGGAAGAAACAGGTTTGATGATTATCTTGGTGTTCTTGGGAAGGACGGATTCTCCTCAAGGAGTTTTTACTATGAGGTTCAGGTGAAGAATCAAACTAAGTGGGATTTAGGAGTGGCCAGAGAATCCAGTAACAGGAAGGACAGGATCAGTCTGAGTCCTCTGAATGGATACTGGACTTTGAGTCTGATAAATGGGAATTATTGGGCTCGTGAGTCTTCAGATGTCCTTCTTTCTCTGACAGTGAGTCCTCAGAGGATCGGAGTGTTTGTGGATTACGAGAAGGGACTCGTCTCTTTTTATGATGTGAAGTCCATGTCTCATATCTACACTTTCTCTGATCAGTGTTTTAATGAGAAACTCTATCCATATGTTGGTTTGGGGTATGTGTGGAATGATAACTCCACACCTCTGATTATCTGTGAGGATTACTGATGACATCAGTGAATGAATTTACATTATCAATGAAATGAAAGGAAATACAATAAAAAAGTGTAACAGCAATAAACATTAAATATTATTAACTCTACCAGTCAAACATGTTCACCAGCACTGAGTGTTCACAGTCACCTGATCACTGACCATCATCATCACCTCTTCATCTTCACTGTAAGATCTTTCTCTGACCTCGACTGTGGATTCAGTCTGTCACCTGCGACACTCAATGATCATGTGACACTCCAGCGATCTCCACTGCGATCTTGTGCTCACCGGCTCAGTTCCTTCACGTCTCACTCCAACATCCGTCTCCATTCATCACCATCTCTTCTGTTTATATTGATCCCTTACTTTCCTTCATTAACGTTTACCATCATCTGTCAACAAACACCAACATCTGTTTGAGTCTGTTTGTCCTGACAGGGTCATTTCATGTTTCTCATGATCATAAAAACATTTTGATTTAAAGACTTCTGCTTAAATGACTGAAATTACTTTTGTAAACAAATATAAATTATGCCTTTATATACATTCATTCATGTGTGTAACATGTTTTGCTCACTAACATTCCCACAATGCCATTTGTGTTTATTTAATATAGTTTTCATACTTCACTAATATGTGGATATAAAGAATTACTGGATGTCCAAACTTTGATTATATTTTGAAAACACATGAATATTTAAGATTAAGTTGATTCATGTAGTCATATATTCATAAATTCCTTTTTATTATTCATTTAATTTCATTTGATTTCGTCTTAAGAAAATATTTCACCAAAAAGAATTTCTTGTCTTTCCAACTGTTTTTATTTTCTTTTAAACAAAATGTTCAGATGTTTTCAGACTTTGTGTTCAACAGTTGATTTTTACTGCCAAACTCTCATAAGGACTAAATAAGTATCTTTGTGTTCTGAGTCCATTATATACAAGGAAACATTTATAACCCAAACATGTTTTAAATGAAAGATTTAGCATGTTATGTGAGATCTGTGTGCTTTAATAAATTAAAATCTACTGACATCCTTCAAATTTATGTTAAATGATTTCATCACACTCCTCCACAAATGATATAAACCAGTCAAAGCCTGAAGACACTCGTCCACAAAGACAATGATAAAGATTTACTTGTAAATAAATATGAATATATCTGTTTCTGTCTCTATCTGTTACTGATTTTTTTTTTTTTACATTTTGGCTGCCCCTGAAAGGGGTCTTATACTATTGACATTGTCCATCAGCAGCTGAAGTAAATACACTAGAAAAAAAACACTATTTATTTCACAGTGCAGTTAAATGATAAAGTTTTTCCCTCTTTAATTTGTTCAACTATGTGTGTGAAAGTTGTTTGTTTCTATAACAGTTTGCTACCAGTGTGTTTTCTTCTAGAATCATAATTATTATGATTAAAAACTTGATCTAGCAAAGGACAAGAAAAATGTAATTTACATAGTTCTAAATCTGTAACTGTTTATTGTGGAGAGAAGCGAGTTAAACTGTTAATTAAAGACTATTTTACAGTGAAAACGTTCATGTCTTAAAGTTGAGTCTAAAATGGCGTCACACACCAGATGAAAGTGCAGCATCACGTCTTTAAAATTCAGACACTTTGAGCAAATTCCAAATTGGATTTTTGGACCCTTGAGGGACACTACAGGACGGGACACCATTTGTAGGGGTTTCCTATAGGCAAAGTAAGCAAGTTGCATAGGGGTCCCGAACCACCAGGGGGCGCTCTTGCTCTCAAAGATAATGACTACGGATATGTGATTAATAGAATTTTTTTCATTTTTGATTTGTTTCTGACAATTATGAAAATATGATATTTCATTCCATTCCTTTCCTTTAAAGTGTCGCCCTTCCTACGTAACATCCAAATCATCAAATCATGTAACGTCACGTGACTGTCGTAATATACAGTTCCTGTCAGACATGCTTGATACTAAAAAAAATAGAAGCTTAAACAATAAATTTATTTTTTTGAAGTGACCATCGCATGTACCTTTTGCCAAAGGACTTGTGGAAAGACCTTTCATGAAGGATTTTGATGTTCATTTTCATTTGGGACGCCCCACCCCTCCACAAATGCAACCTTTAAACCCCACAGTCACAGCATGTTGAGTTCAGGAGCAGAGGTTATTAATAGTGTGATGGGAGGGACTGTGTTATCAAGTTGTTTAGTGATATGAGCAAGTAAAACCGAACCAGGAATGATCTCCGAATGATCTCTCATATCATCTTGAGAACAATGTTGAGGTGAAGGTGAGAAGATTTGAGAAATAGGATTAGGTGTATAGATTAACTACCATTTTCTGGGTGTGTAACAAAAAAATATGCATGTTAATACATAATTTTGTGTTTTCTGAGATGATTTTTGTTTTCTTCACAGTCCTTCAGAGATGAAGTTCATTTGTTTGACCCTCCTGATTATTACTGGAGCTACAGATTCCAGATCAGGTAATGATTTGAAGAGCTGAAGTGTTTGTTCATGTGTAAAAGAAAGAGGGCAGGAGATTTAATGAGTAACTTGTGTACGGGACAATGTGCAGTGAGCTGGTCACTGTCCAACTGGATTCATTTAGCAGTATTGACTGGTTCACTGAATCACACAGACGCTTACCAAATAAACAAACAAATGTACAACAAATATCGACCTGAGTCGGAATTTCTTGTAGAAATAATAGACTTCCTGAATGAAAAATCAAACATTAAGAAGCCATGAAACATAATCCAATCCATAAAAGTGCAAACAGCAGTGATGTGAATGAATATTTTAGCTTAATGAAGTGAACGAATCCTCAGCTGAATGAATGAATGCAGAGCTGAAGTGTGTAAGGAGAACAGATGCTTAACACGCTTTTATAGTCTTGTGTTGTTTCTAGTGCAGGATTGGACACTAGGCATGTATTGTAATGAGAAAGAAGATAATAATTCATATGTGAATTTTAACTAATTTGTAGAACACAAACCCTTGATGTTCAGACCTGCTCTCTTTCTCTTGTAACAGAGCGGTATGAAGTAGTGGGACCTGCAGATCCTGTATTTGCTGTAGCTGGTGAAGATGTGATTCTGCCCTGTTCAGTCAAACCCAACATCAGTGTTGTGGACATGAGAGTGGAGTGGTTTAGACCAGATCAGAAAGACTCACAACTAGTGCATCTCTATGAGGATCATGAAGACAGAAACACAGATCAGATTCAGTCCTACAGAGAGAGAACAAAACTGATCCATCAAGAACTACAGAGAGGAAACGCATCACTCAAACTCTCATCAGTCCGAGTCTCTGATGAACGACGTTATAAGTGTTTTATTCAGTCCAAATCCTGGTTTGATGACGCCTCTGTTGACGTCAGAGTTGAAGGTGAGGAAACCAGTGAAAACTAGCATGCTCTTGTCATGGAAGCCAGAATAACAACAGAATGTTGTTGATGTTGGTCTGTAGTTGTAGGAAGTCCTCCAGTGATCACTGTAGATGGGTTTGATAGTTCAGGAGGACTTCATCTACAGTGAGAATCTGAAGTTTGGAACCCTGAACCTGATCTTGAGTGGCTGGACAGTGAAGGAGTCAGATTGAATTCAGAAACTACAGAGACGCACAAAAACAAAGACAGATTCAGTGTGAAACACACCGTCACTGTACATCACAGCAACGACAAGATTCACTGCAGAGTCAAACTGAAGCATCACATGCTGGAGGCACTGATTATCACCTCAAGTAAGTACTGACACATTGTTTTTGTTTGTGTTGTTTTCATGATATTTTTGATGCTGTAAAAAGATTTAAAGATCACTGTAATATGTAATTTGTTAAAGGGTTACTTCACCAAAAATAAAATTTCTCTCATTAGTTACTCACCCTCCTATCGTTCAAAACCCATAAAACCTTCGTTCATTTTTGAAACACAAATTAAGATATTTTTGATGAAATCCGAGAGCTCTCTGACCCCTCCATAGACAGCAATTTAATTACCACTTTCAAGGCCCAGAAAGTACTAAAGACACTGGTAAAATAGTCCATGTGACCACAATGTTTCAGCCTTAATTTAATGAAGCAACAAGAAGACTTTTCACGGGCAAAAACAAATCAAAGTAACAAATTTATTCAACAACTTCTTCTCTTCCCTGTCAGTCTACTATGCAGTTTACGTTGTAAGTACAGTGCAGTGCTTCCAGGTTCTATGACAGAATACCAGCTTCACTTATTACAAACCTTTGACTTTATTTCTGTCATTCATCTACAGCCTTTATTGAGAATTAGCAGATGTTTAGATATTGGTGATTTACTGAAAATAATAAAGTTTGAATAGTTTTCACCATTATGGTGATCAGTGTTTGCTTTAGTCGGGATCTTGACTTTTTAACATTAGATTTTCTCGGCTGCTGTAACTGTGTGTTTATAAAGCACAGCATGACATAATGTGTTTAATTACTGTTTTGATTTACAGATAATGTGTTTAACTTTTGGAGAACATCAGTCATCCTGATTTCAGTTATAGTTGTGATTTTGTTTGCTGGAGTACTCACAGCTGTCCTCATTCACAAAAAAAGAGGTAAAATTATTTTCTTGTTCTTTTATAAGTTTTATGTAAATAATCTGTTACATGTGTAGTCTTGTCTCCCCTCTTCTTTGTGGTTTTTGGTTTGTCCCGTGACCTAGTTTCTCCCCAGTCTGTGTAATTAGTAATGTCAGTCACCTGTGCCTTGTTAATCACTCCTCATGTGTTCTGGTATATATACTCCCCGTGTCTTTCAGTCCTTTGTCCGATCTCGTTAATGTGAACTTGTGTTCCAGTGTTTGTTGAGAGTTTCTTCATTAAAGTACCTGTTTTCTGTTCATCCTCATCTCCGTGAGTTTCATCCCCACGTAAAGTGACAAAGGGAGCCTAGAGATAGTTTTCACGTTTGATTAAGTTGTAAACTTTTCTTATCATTCTTTTCTGAAAGTCATGAACAATGTAATTTCCACCATACCTCAATGATTGCGTATTGTGTTTAATCTATGTTGACCATTTTAAACAAAATTGTATGAGTTTGCATGTTTGCTAGACACTTATTGGCTGTTTTCGTGGTTGAACAGGTTAAATTTTCAGTAGCAGTTTTAAAGTAGGGTCCTTGTCAAGGTCCAGGAATAATTTTACTAGTATTTTTACTTTTCATTTTTATAAGTTTTGTTAATGTTTATATCGTTTTTATTAATTTTATTTAAGTTAGTTTTTTTAGTACATCAAGTAAAGGCAATTAGCAATATGACCCCAATCGACTTTTCATTAGTTAAAAAAAAAAAAAAAGGGTTCCCTTCATCTCAGAGGGATGAAATTTTGTGACTTTTCCTACATTATCTATCTATACATACACAAAAAACTGGGCTTGATTCGGTTGTTTTGAAGGTGTGTAAAAAAAATTGTTCCCCACATAAATCTGAACTTTTTCACACAGAAATTAAGGCCTGGTACTTGAGCACAAATGCAATGTAGAAAACACATGCTCGCACACATACACACAGGTATGACTGCCACAGAAAGCATTTGTATAGAATTTGGCAAATAAGATTTATTAAATAAAATCAGTCAAAAATTCAGAAAAAATAGATATAAAGGGGTGAGACCTAATGCACACACACACACACACACACACACACACCTACACATACACAAAGACACTTACACACTCACAGGGAGACACACACACACACACACACATGCTCTCTATCTCTCTCTCTCTCACACACACACACTCACACACACACAGCCACAGAGTATGACTGCCATAGAGAGCCATTTATACTGCTCACACAGTGTTATTGTGCCAGATGTGTGTGGAATGATTATTTTATGTTTTAAACCATGTATTTTACATATTTTTGGTAGTTTGTTATTGCTTTTATGTTCAGTGTTCAGATTGTGATTGTAAAAAAATATTTATTGTATACTTTTACTCCTGTTCATTTCTGGATATTGCTGTTGTTTATTTACACTTTTTAAATTTTGTTTGCATTCTAAAGGTTTTTTTTTTCACATTTGAATTGTTAAATTGTTCAATAATATGAAACTACAGTCTGACTCTGAGTTTGTCCTTTAGGTGTGACTTTTGGCAGTTGTCCACATCCAGTAAAATGAATGGCTTTCAATGGGCCTCTGCTGGTCAAAACAATTTATTGCTTAAAAAAATCCCCTTAATTTTTTCACCAAACTCCAGATGGCAGTATTCTACACTTAACACCTAGATCAACATCCAGAAACAGTTTAAATTAAATTTAGATAATCATTTAAGTGATTTTTTCATAAAAAATGATAGTTTTCATGCAAGCTAATGGTGTAGTTGCATATTTTTGTGTTAAATGGGTACAAAAGTACTTCAAATCTCCCAAAACACAGCATTAATGCATAGACGAGGAGTGAACAAAAACATGATATATTATTTGTATTATTGAAAATGTATATATTTTCTACAATTATGCTTTCAATTTTGGGGTCAGACTGACCCCAAAGACAAGACTGATAAACAGGAAACGAGGACCGTTTCAGGAATAATATTCTGGATATTCATGTACCTTTATGTATATCTTAGGGCTTGTAATTTTGTAGTTATTGTTCCTCAATCAGAATTGATATCTGTATTTGATATTCATTTTCTCTGAATTCTGCTTCCTCTTGTCTTTACTTTCAGCACACAATCAACTACAGAATGAGAATAAGAGCATTCAGAATGAGAGGAGCAGAATACACAATGGTGAGTGTCTTAAGTTATTAATTCATTATTGTTACATGTTTATGTCTATGTGTGTTGTCATTTCCCTTGTTGTCATTGGTACTATGTTTCTCTGATTTCATTGGTTCCTGATTTGTGTTCATTATTACTTCAGTCGGTTCAGCTGTGTCCTGTTAATGTTCTGTGTATTTAAGCCCTGAGTTTCAGCCTGTCTCTTGTCTAGTGTGAATGTTGTATGGTGGTACCGTGTATTGTCATTCTCCTGACTTCCAAGTAAAGTTATATGTTCTTGACTTCCTTGCCCTGTGCTTCGTCCTTGGATATGTACCGTAACAATCATTCTTTTAAAATCTGATTTCAGCCATAAAATACAAAACTGTGTATTCAATTAATTATGTGTATATCCTGGATACTGTAACTGGCCATCATTTCTTCATTTAATGTATATTTATTCAGTCACCAGATGCACACTTGTGTGATGTTAACACTCAACTACATGTTTATAACTTGTTTTTTCAGTTATACAAATATTTAATGTTCCTTTCACTTCTGAATTTTATTTAGAATGCGTTGAATGAATTTTATTCAATAACTTCATACTTTCTGTTTTTAGTCATTACACATTTAAGAACACACATGGGTGAGTAAAATACTTTTGACTATTTTCATTTTAATCATTTTAATTTCCAATTCATCATCATGCTAAAAATCAATTTATTTATAAATATATTTGCAATAAATGCAGTCAAATGATTTAGTTCCTAAATAGTCAAAGTTTATATGTGCTGTAAAATAATCTTTAACTAAAGATTATTTTATGAAGGAGATCCATCGTTGAACAACATGACACACCTAAAAATCATAATCAGAAAATTGCAGTCTATCACCAGCAGTTTTATATATATATATATATAACTCATCTGTAAAGCACAGTTTTCCAATTTTTTTGCAGTGAAAGTCACTCTGGATGCTGATTCATCTCATCCACGTCTCATCGTGTCTGATGATGGGAAACAAGTTAAATTTGGAAACATAGTGGATGGAAATGAAGAGCAAAATGACAGGTTTTGTGAATATCTCCGTGTCCTTGGGAAGGACGGATTCTCCTCAGGATGTTTTTACTGTGAGGTACAGGTGAAGGGACAAACTAAGTGGGATTTAGGAGTGGCCAGAGAATCCAGTAACAGAAAGAGGGAGATCAATTTGAGTCCTAATCATGGGTACTGGACTGTGAGTCAGAGACAAGAGACATATCGGGCTTCATATCAATCTCTTTCTCTGAGAGTGAAGCCTCAGAGGGTCAGTGTGTTTGTGGATTATGAGGTGGGCTTTGTCTCCTTTTATGATGTGGAGTCCATGACTCAAATATACTCTTATACTGACCAGTCTTTTAATGAGAAGCTTTATCCATTTGTCAGTTTAGGGCCCTTGTGGAATGATGACTCCACACCACTGGTTATCTGTGAGGATTACTGATGAATTTAAATGATCTAGTTAAATAAAAGGAAATACATTCCCGTTCACTGTTTCCCTGCTGGAGGAATGATCTCCCTACCTTCATCAGGAATGCAGAATCCCTGGCAATATTCAAGAGTCAGCTGAAACGTCATCTCTTTCGTGAGCACTTAACCCTTTCATAAAAAAAAAAATCTATCCTTTCCTTTTCCTTTCCTACTCTAGCTTATGTTACTCTGAGCAATGTGTGAAACTTGTATTGTGAGCTCTTCCTATGTCTGTTTGCCTTGTTTTGGATAAAAGTGTCGGCCAAATGATTAAATGTAAATGTAAAAAAACAAAAAAAACAAAAAAAAACGGTAACAATAATGACGAATCAGCGAATGAGATCCAAGTGCAGGCTTTAATAGTCAAAGAGATGGTCAAACAGGCAATGGTCAATACAAAGCAAACAGTAGTGGCAGAGAAACAGGCAGGCTCGTAGTATAAATATCCAGGCAAAACAGGTCACAAGGCAGGGAGAGAAACAACAAAACGGGAAAACAGGAAGGATCAGGATACGGGCAGACAAGACAGGAATAAACGCTCAGAAGTGTTAACCGGGAGGGAATAACAAAACCTAGCAAATGAGTGTGTGTGGGTAGGACTTAAATATTGTGGGATGATGAGTGTCAGCTGGAGCAGTGATCAGTGACAGGTGTGGGGATTCTGGGAACTGTAGTGACCCGGTGCGAGTGAATGGGTGTGAGGTGCACAGTGGAAGTGAAGTCCAAGGTGAAGTGCCCTCTAGTGTCTGTCTTGGGCACTTCAGCTGATGATCGTGACACAGTCATAAATATTAATTACAGCCGCAAACGGCAGTCATCAGGGTCCAAACACCAATGGTCATAGCTGTGTATTGGGCGTAACATGCAATAAACCAATCAGTCTCATCTCCCATTGACTTTACTATTTACATGGCGGGATATGCAAGTGGAAAAACTGAATGCTTCTCTAGTGAGGAGATGGATCTGCTCATGTGTAAATTGTCCCTGTGTGTGTAATAATCAGAGTGTACGCATGTTATGCACCCACCTATTGACGCATATTTCTAATATGCGCCTTTGACTTTCGATCAGGTTTTTGTTGGTCATTGGCGTAATCTATTTCAGCTACCTCAAAATAGCTATGCGCCAACAATGCGCCTGAACACACCTCGTTTTCAGACCAGCGCAAAAATTGACACAAATGCATTTGCTATTTAAACATTGTGGCACAGGGTGTAAAAATGATAACTGTGTCAGGCTGAAACTAGTGCTGCCTGGTGCTGCATTGCGTCTTGTGTGTGATAGAGCCCAAAAAGTCAAACCGATTTAATAAGTGAAGCTGGTAATGCTGTTTGTGGAGTTCTTTAATCATTCTCTGCTGACATCTTAAGAGATTTAATGTCTTCTTTTATTTTCAGTTAATTTAAGGCTGTGTTGATTTAAGTCAGCTGTAGTTCTTGTGATTCATTTTCTGAGAGTGAAAGCATGATGCTTAACCAACATCACATTGTAACATTGATTCAATGCCATTACCTTTGATTTTTTTGAGGAAATTTCAAAAAATTTTAAATATTAATTGTGGGTCTAAAAGTGATGTTGATACAGTGCAGTTAATGTTGTGGTTTTCATTCTGAACCTTCACCGAAAGTTAAGGTTTGTTGAAACATGTTTGAGCAATACACAGGTTTCATAAAGGGCAACTGACTTCAAAAGAAATCAGTCCCTATCACTGTTAGATTAAAAAAGAAGTGTAAAAAAACCTTGTGTAATATTGTTTACTGTTGTAAGATATGTGGACGTGGTTTATGTGCAGACTTTAAAATTAGATTAATCACATGAAAACAGAAAAAAAGAGAAAATGGCAATTTTTCATTTTTCATTCAAAATAAAACAAACAAGAAATCAGCTCGTTATTTGTTTTTTACGTTCCTTTACATACTTTACAGTGTTCTCTGTAATTGTCTTTGCTGTTTTAACATAGTCGAAAAGAAAAACAGCTTCTTCCTCATTAAATGTGTGCCATGGCACAGGATATTCAATTTCGCTCAGTCCAACTTGCCATTCTCCTTTTAGGTTTATAGTGAATATGCAATTTTTTGGTTAAACCAACAAAGAGGCATTGCATGGCAGTGTATCGTAGAAGCCACAGTCACCCATGGTAGGCCTTTACTTGAACGATCTCCTCTGTTACGCATTTGTATGTTTTAAGGCGCTTCCAAATTCACCAGAGCTTTTGTCTATATAGCTATTAAATTTTGAATGCCATCCTAACCATTTAACTAAAACAAGTGTAGACTGTCCTTGTTTTTCTGACCTAAAATCTTTTCCACCTTAAAGCTTCCATATATATATATATATATATATATATACACTCACCTAAAGGATTATTAGGAACACCTGTTCAATTTCTCATTAATAAATTATCTAATCAACCAATCACATGGCAGTTGCTTCAATGCATTTAGGGGTGTGGTCCTGGTCAAGACAATCTCCTGAACTCCAAACTGAATGTCAGAATGGGAAAGAAAGGTGATTTAAGCAATTTTGAGCGTGGCATTGTTGTTGGTGCCAGACGGGCCTGTCTGAGTATTTCACAATCTGCTCAGTTACTGGGATTTTCACGCACAACCATTTCTGGGATTTACAAAGAATGGTGTGAAAAGGGAAAAACATCCAGTATGTGGCAGTCCTGTGGGCGAAAATGCCCTGTTGATGCTAGAGGTCAGAAGAGAATGGGCCGACTGATTCAAGCTCATAGAAGAGCAACTTTGACTGAAACAACCACTCGTTACAACCAAGGTATGCAGCAAAGCATTTGTGAAGCCACAACACGCACAACCTTGAGGCGGATGGGCTACAACAGCAGAAGACCCCACCGGGTACCACTCATCTCCACTACAAATAGGAAAAAGAGGCTACAATTTGCAGAAGCTCACCAAAATTGGACAGTTGAAGACTGGAAAAATGTTTCCTGGTCTGATGAGTCTCGATTTCTGTTGAGACATTCAGATGGTAGAGTCAGAATTTGGCGTAAACAGCATGAGAACATGGATCCATCATGCCTTGTTACCACTGTGCAGGCTGGTGGTGGTGGTGTAATGGTGTGGGGGATGTTTTCTTGGCACACTTTAGGCCCCTTAGTGCCAATTGGGCATCGTTTAAATGCCACGGCCTACCTGAGCATTGTTTCTGACCATGTCAATCCCTTTATGACCACCATGTACCCATCCTCTGATGGCTACTTCCAGCAGGATAATGCACCATGTCACAAAGCTCGAAACATTTCAAATTGGTTTCTTGAACATAAAAATGAGTTCACTGTACTAAAATGGTCCCCACAGTCACCAGATCTCAACCCAATGGAGCATCTTTGGGATGTGGTGGAACGGGAGCTTCGTGCCCTGGATGTGCATCCCACAAATCTCCATCAACTGCAAGATGCTATCCTATCAATATGGGCCAACATTTCTAAAGAATGCTTTCAGCACCTTGTTGAATCAATGCCATGTAGAATTATGGCAGTTCTGAAGGCAAAAACCGGTCAAACACAGTATTAGTATGCTGATTGGGCAGACATGATGATTGCTGATTAATGACTGCTGGTTGGAGTGAAGTGATGATTAGTTAGATCATTTGAATGTGTTCCTCCTGAACTTTGTCAGAATGTCAAGAAGCTCTGGAAAATGGACATACTGCCGTATCAGAACAGCAAATTGGCCATGAGATCGAAGCAGGATAAGGAAGTGCTGGAGTTCCTGGAGGCCAAGACGAGGTGTGTACTGGTCGCATCTATCCTCCGATATGCCACACCTCTGTTAAGGAAGCAAGACATTCCTCCACTCAAAGCTCCCAAGGAAGCTGTCCTACCTGGCCTCAGAGTTCTAGACGCTTGGAATCCCTACTAGCCGATGAGTACTGCGCGGCGATTCAGAAGTTGGTGGAGACGGGAGCGGTCAAGAAGATTGACACCAGCAAGGCCTCAACTACGGAGGAGTCGTGGTACATACCACACCACTTAGTGAGCCATGATGGAAAGAATCGTTTGGTCTTCAACTGCTCCTTTCAATACCAAGGTTGAAGCCTTAATGATACCCTCCTTCCTGGACAGACATTGAGAGCCTCTCCGCTGGGAGTTTTACTGCGCTTTAGGGAACATGCGGTGCCAGTCAGTGGTAACAGAGGAATGTTCCACCAAGTCCAGCTCTTACCAGAAGACCGGGCGCTCCTCAGGTTCATATGAAGGGACATGAAAGCATGAAAACCCCCCCTGATGTCTTCGAGTGGCAGGTCTTACAATTTGGCATGGCGTGTTCACCGTGTCGCGCCGCCTTCGCTCTCCAAAGGCATGCGAGAGATCATGGAGGCCCCGAAGGAGAAGTCAGGCATTCCGTGGAGCACTGTTTTTACGTGGATAACTGCCTCCAGAGTGTGCACACCATAAATGAGGCCAAAGAACTAGTGGACCAACTCAGGGAGGTACTAGCATGTCACATTCACAAGTATTTTGTGCTTGTGCGCGTCTAATACAAGCAAACCACACCAAATATCAACACAAGTCATGCTATAATCTTATCTGATCAGAATTCAGTACAGGCTTATTCCAGCAAGGACATTATTCGATAAGTCACGCATGCATCTTGTGCTCCCACATCTCCATGATTGTTTGCTCGCTCAACACCATTCCAAGGGCTCATACTAATCATTATTCACTTGGAACTTGTTAACCACTGTAGCGTCTGGACTGGACCGGATCATGAACGACCAATTCATTTTAGGTTTTAAGAAAAGCTTTTAACTCTCTGAGTCGCATAAGTAAATCTTAGTCGGCTCCGAATGTCCTGGTCCCCCCCACGGACAAGTGACACTTTAAGTGGCGAGGTGCGAGACAAGGCAGAATCCCTTTGGATCTTCAAAGAGATACTAATCAGCTCACACCAAATTCTGTGTCCCTCACAAGACCAGGGGAATGAATTCCACGCACACACATAGAGACATTCATCAAAATATGAATATTCCCATTAGTGTTTTTCCTGTGCTTTTCTTTTGTATGCATGTCTATATTACTCCCACTTAGTTACATCTTGTAGTTGTGTTAGTTTCACTGTAAAATGCTTATATTTGAATGTAAGAACATTTACTCCCTAAAAGAGAGTCCGAAACATGCGTTTTTTTGGATTCAAAATGTTCCTCTGTTAATTTCATACCTAGATATTGGTGTCTTATTGTGATAATATGCATTATTCTACTTTTAAGGTACTTTGGAGGGAAAAGAACCCAGCGTAAGCACCTCTGTAGATAATGCAAATTAGGCCATAAAAACAGACAAAGGAATGTTTTCCCGCTAAAAGTCCATGTTCCCTATTGGTCCGTACGGCCCAGAATGGGTGTGACTGGAGTTACCTTTATAACACCTAAACACGAGCGGATCCACGCTCAGTCGTTTTCATCTTAGACGAGACACACTTCTTTCTTTTATTTTCCGGCATTTTACAAACAGTTAATTCCGTTTTGAAATTCCCGCCGAAGAATCACCTCAGGAAGAGACCAATAGAAACTCCAGCTCCGCACGGAAGTTTGAACGGCATTCACCACAGCACAAAGTACAAATGCAAGTATCTGAATTAATTTCGATGCGCTTTAACTTTATTGTCTGAAGTGATTTCGTTGCTGGCTCTCAAAAGGTTGAACTGTTTGTAATCTTGCCTTCTTTGATCAACTCTTTCTTTCTTTCCTTTCGTTATTTTATTGTATGCTCTGCTTAGATTTAGTTGTATGTATTTGTGTATATATATCATATATTAAACACCTTGTATTCACACAATTCGTTGTCTCTGGGTAACTCATACATGAACCAAGTCACTTTAACGTTTGATTTCGCTAGCTTTATGTTTTTTTAATACTAGAATAAGTTTCCTTTTCGTGGCCAGAGAAGAAAACTTCCTTTCTAGAATTGATAAGAAAATCGGACTGATAGTTTTGCTGGACAAAACAAACCAGTCTTTCTAAATTAATTCTAAACTTAGAAATAATTTTAGATCATATATGTTCATGATTAATTATAATTCATTGTAATTGATTATCGATATATACCTAATTCCCTTCGTGGTTGATTCATATTCACGATTAATCATAACGTGTTGTGATTCAGTTGTGAATATATCTCATCCATTTGAGCAAGTTGCTACACCACAGAAGAACTGTCTCGCTGCGGTCTCCTTCATTGTATCTGGAAGTTATTGTATGTTCAAGCTATCCTTGTTTAAGGTGCATGTTAATGGTTGGCTCCTCCCTCTGATGTACATTTACATACATTGCCATATTAAACCAATTCAAGTTCATCACTCCCTCTCTGTCGTGTTCTGACCGACAAACCTGGTACACTGCTATACTTACCCGACACCAGTTAGTATCAGCTTCAAGGTAGCCTTCGCTACAAGGATGCAGGTAAGACCACTGTTCTTTACTCTGGATGTGTCCAACTTGCTCTTTTTACCGCTATGCTGCTGAGCTTATAGGTCTCCATTGGATGAAGTACTTTTAGCTGAGGTCAATGGCTTGGCTTGAAACCGATCTGGACCTTTGCTATCAACACGGCGGGATTGTATAGTTCCCCATAGTGCCTTAGTAGATATAATGTGTGGTAGAGGCAAAGACGTTTTTGTTTTGAATGAAAAATGTATTGTAACTGTGATCTGCGTCAAGTTTTGTAGGATATATACGAAATGGCAATTAAAATATCTATTGGCGTCTTTCAAATTGATTCTAAAAAAATCACATCGCTCCACAAAAGCAAATACGCTCCCCAGTCAAAGTTGGAAGTCACGCGTCTACACACTCTTAAATTTCAGCAGTAAGTGTGTTGGAGGGGCGGTGTCATCAGGAACAGGAAGATTGTTCAGTGGCATGTGAAAGTGAAACTGAGGCAGGATGTTCTCCTTTTGATCTTCATGAACTCTCGAGTCAACGTTTTGTTAATATCATATCATATCAACAATTTATTCAGACACTCGGGAACACAGCACTGTTCAGTTGAAGGTAAGTCATGAACCAACTGAAAAAAACATTTATCAGTTGTGACTAGCATGAGTGAGACTTGAGATCAGATGCGTTTCATCAGTTAGGACTAAATAATGCTATAGGCCTATGTAGATAAACGATGTGCTTTTTTTGTCCTACTTTGTCTGGACTAGCCAGTTGATTGTAGATGCTTTTTGTGTAAATGCACAAGTATTCAGAGGCAAAACACATACATGTTAACAACACATAATTCTGTTTTTATTGTAATGTTTTATTTTTTATTTTATTTTTTTTACTATCAGTATCCTTCACAGATGAAGTTCACTTGTTTGACTCTGAATCAGATTATTAGTGGAATCAGGCAAATAATCTACTGCCCACTGATCTGATAAGGTTTTAGAGCTGTATATAGTTAAATACTTACATTTTCTTAAAATACACATATGGAGAACATAGGTTCCCAAGTACTAACATTAAATCAGGATACAGGTTGTGTGGACCTATTTGAACCCTGCTTTGTTTAACCAGTTTTCTTTCAACAGAAAATGATTGTAAATGACTATTTCACTTTTGGACAGAAAGTTAGGTGTAAGAAGGGGTGGGCGATATGAATAAAATCTTCAATAAAAGTAATTTCTATATTGTGATGACAATATCATGATTTAGTTATTTTTTCTTTAAATAAGGTTTTTATGATATTACACTTTTTCATAATTTCATAATTTTTATAACCATTTTCAATATCAAAAATGAATACTAGCCTACAAAAACTCTCAAGCTTACTGAAGATAAGTAAACAGTGATGAAGAAAGAACAAAGACACAACTGAAATAGACCTGAACTAGAAATAGAACTGAAAAACTTCAAGCACTAGAAATACTACATAAAATGTATAAATCTCATCTTTACTGCAAATTACATATGCATTTATTCTAAGTTACAAAAGCAAATAGTTAAAGATTTTCTCTTATTTTTGTTGTTTGATTAGCATTAAAGGATTAGTTCACTTTAAAATGAAAATTATCTCATGATTTACTCAACCTCAAGCCATCTTAGGTGTGTATGACTATCTTCTTTCAGATGATCACATTCAGAGTTATATTAATATCACCCTGATGCTCATAATTTTATAATGGCAAAGAAACCACCTTTTTGAAACTTATTAAAGTACATCCATCCATCATAAACGTACTCCACACAGCTCCAGGGGGTTAATAAAGTCACTTCTGAAGCGAAGTGGTGCATTTGTGTAAGAAAAATATCCATATTTAATAAATTATAAAGTAAAATATCTAGATTACCTTCCGTATTCTACTTACGGAAAAAGTTATACTTATTAAGAAACCATTAAGAAACAATATCAAGAATATATAACACATCAAATCTCCAGGAAAAAAAACAAGCATATTGCAGAAAACAAAATAAAAAAGGAGTGTCTATTTACACGTAGTGTCCCTTGTTGGAAAATGCTATTTACACTAGATACTATGTCTGTGATTGGCTACATTGCTCAACGTTGCAAAAACATGTTATTAGAAACGCCAAAGCCCCTTTCAAGTCCTATTATTTGAATGGGGGAATCCTGAAATCTCAAAAACTGCTTGGCAAACTCAATTAAATAACACAATTGGAACATGAACTGTTCCATAAATGTTGTTTCTTAAGCTCAAATAGAGTTTAAAAAAAGGCTTTTTTTTCAGGCTAGATGAAAATGTTCAGTCCTAAGCGTGAGTCTCAAGTTTCTGTGGGAACCAGAGCCTCCAGTGATGCAATGACTTTATGAACCAGCATTTTGGCTCTTTTACTTAGAAGGTGAGACGTATTCAGCCATACTGCGCATTGCAATTTCTCCTATTCATAACTAATAGGAGTGAACCATCTTTCTATATCTATATTCATTGGAAACTCTGCCTATGCTTTAGCCCGTAAATATGCGAAGCATGTAAGACTGGCCATGGGTCAAAAATTAATGGTTGTTTGGGTCAAAAATGCAGCTGCACATTCAAACTAAATCTAGTGATAAAGTGAAAAATGAAAATGAAATCAAAAGTGTCGATTGCAGCATTAAATACAGATCTGCTCATGTTGCATTAAACATTTTGCGCGTTTTACAGCGTTGAGCACAATAACCAATCACACACGATTGCAATGGCCAATCAGAGGAGTTCAGATTATTCGTCGCTGAAGCGCCAGAATTTTGTTCAGTGCGCGAGCTAAACTCGGAATTCTTACTGAATTCACGAATACTCTGTCTCATCATAAACTGAAGAACATAAACAGATTTGGTGATTTTGCTCTTGGGAGAGTCAAAACTAATATAAAGAGTTTTTTTTTGTTTACAACGTATTTTTGCAGCATTGAGCTGCTCAGGGGGCGCCGCGAGGGGGCATTTCACCCTCAGATCTCAGTTTCAATTTGTGGGGACAAATTCCTCCACCCCCGAAACGCCATTGATTTTCATCCTTTCACAGGTACGATCACACTGGTGTGAATATAATGTTCAGTGCACTGCTAAACGTGCTTTTGTGCTTTGGCTGGTGCTGAGCCAGAGACAGACCAGCGCTGTTCATATTTCACAACTATTCCGTTTTTTTCAACCACAATGTTTAATTGAGGTTTCAGATATTTAAATACACATTTTGATGGAGTACTAGGCTATATAAAAAAGACATTTATAATTTGTTAAATTCAAATTCCATATACTGATGTCTATGGAAGCTGCAATAACCACTTCAATTATAATTTCACTGTATTTTATTCATATCAGAGATATATTGTGTATGAAACAATGAAGTTTACTCTACGCCTATTCTTTTTCCTTCAGTGATTGTGCTCGTTATCATCAGGTGTCTTCAATTATATAACAATCATCCCCCAATTAATCACTTAAGTATCTAATTAACTCTAACACTGCTTCAGTGTTACTTTTATCCCATATGAACTCCAAGCAATGTTGATTTAACACCGGAGAATTTACTATGTAGCAAATAAAAAGTCCCACTCGACCCTGTCAAAAGCTTTTTAAGCATCAAGGGAGAACAAGTGTAGGACGCCTTTCACTTTTAACAAAATTAATAATGTTCAAAAGTTGCCGTGTGTTATCAGTTTTTTGACAAACGTGATTTCAGAAACCCTGTCTGGTCTGGCTTAACTAACTTAGGTAGTATGCCAGGTACATGCCAGAACCTTTGCCTGTATTTTAGAGTCTATATTAAGTGGACTTATCGGCCTGTATGATGCACAAAAATCTTGTGGATTTTTGTCTTTAAGTATTACGCGGATATAGCTGTTTTCCATGTTTCAGGAATTGACCTTTTGCAAACAGTTTGATTGACAGGCGATCTGACCAATCATAACCCCGGATCCGTCATTTTGTCCCACAAAGAAGTCAGGGCAGTTAGTAGATTAACATTGGTGAACTTAATCTTCAAAAATTGTGTGCACTCACGTCTTTCCGCGCTTGAAACAACATTCCTTCTGATGTTCATTCATGTTTATTTGATGCTATAAATGAACTAGTATGAAGAGATGATCGCTTCACGAGCCGCTTGAAGGAGCTACAGCGATCTGTCACGACACATTAAAGAGACACTGTACGCTGTTTATTGTTTAATCTTCTTTAAAAAATGACAATATTTTAAATATGAAACTGTTTCATATGTTGTCAGTGTCCTCTTTGCTCTATGGTGTATTTTACACTGCATGAGAACATGATGTGTGGCGTGAGAGAGCACGGGTTGTCGTGCATTGCAACAGTGGGTGGGTTTTGCGAAAGGTCAATTGTGCCTTGATCTAAAATAGTTTGTAAAGCAGGCATAACGTTTGGGCCAAAATGATTTATAAAACTCCAGGGGAAAACCGTTGGGTCCTGGTGACTTGTTGCATGGCATCGGCTCTATTGCTGGCAGGACCTCTTCTGAAGTTATAGGCGAGTTAAAATAGAAATAACCAATAGAATCTTTCTGCAGACTGCAAGAGGGGCGTAACTTGAAGTTGTCCAGATCACACAGAACCACACGAGTTGTCAAAAAGAGATGATGTGAGAAGATCATCAGAGCCCCTTACCCTATATGATTTAAGATCTGTTATAGGTATCCCCAATCTCTGTTTGTTTTTGTTGTTTTTTATGTTAAATTTCATTGTATGTTTTTCTGAAAGTTGAATAATAATAAAAAAAACATCAGAGATATTCCTCTGAAATCTTCCTCTTCTTCTACTTCACTTTCTTGTTTTTTAAGCTTCACTATCACCACCTAATGATAAGGCGTCGGATCATATAACAACTACTACGCCATAGTCATCCAAGTATTTTAACTATGAAACTCTACAGTGAATTTTATTTTTATGGAAGGGGTAGGTTTAGGGTAAGGTTTGGGTGTGTGGGGGGAATTTAGCTATAATTGCATGAGACTGTATTAATTTGATAGTATTATCTATTTTGTTTTACTACTAGCTGTTGTTTCATACTTAAGATTTGAAAGCAATATAAGCTCATCTTACACACATTTCATTCAATAAAACATAAAATAATTTACTTTAAACGATTGTTTCAGTCAATGGCGTCCACGCTTGTTTCTTCGCGGAAGGTGTAATTTGAAGGAGCATCATTTGTAGTACATTAATACTGTAGGACGCAGACAGATCCTTCTCGAAATAACTGGGAGAGAAATATGAGTGGGAGTTAAACTATGCAAACGTTCTAATCTTTTTACCTCCTTTTATAATTCTTGCCCTTTAGATATCAGGGCTTGGAATGGAAGTTTTTATGATGTTTTTTTTTTTTTTTTGCACATCATCTGATGAAAACGTTCATGGAACCTCCGTACAAGGTTTTAAAAAACAACGCAGCCACGAATTCATCTAAAACACACAGTAAGTAAAACACACATTCACACCTTTAGACAACTTAACATCTGTAACTCACATCTTTGGAACACAGTTTTAAAAGACAGATACTTGTAGAATAATTATTGAAAAAAATGGTATATATATATATACAGTACTGTGCAAAAGTTTTAGGCAGGTGTGAAAAAATGCTGTAAAGTAAGAATGCTTTCAAAAATAGACATGTTAATAGTTTATATTTATCAATTAACAAAATGCAAAGTGAGTGAACAGAAGAAAAATCTACATCAAATCAATATTTGGTGTGACCACCCTTTGCCTTCAAAACAGCATCAATTCTTCTAGGTACACTTGCACACAGTTTTTGAAGGAACTCGGCAGGTAGGTTGGCCCAAACATCTTGGAGAACTAACCACAGTTCCTCTGTGGATTTAGGCAGCCTCAGTTGCTTCTCTCTCTTCATGTAATCCCAGACAGACTCGATGATGTTGAGATCAGGGCTCTGTGGGGGCCATACCATCACTTCCAGGACTCCTTGTTCTTCTTTACACTGAAGATAGTTCTTAATGACTTTCGCTGTATGTTTGGGGTCGTTGTCATGCTGCAGAATAAATTTGGGGCCAATCAGATGCCTCCCTGATGGTATTGCATGATGGATAAGTATCTGCCTGTACTTCTCAGCATTGAGGATACCATTAATTCTGACCAAATCCCCAACTCCATTTGCAGAAATGCAGCCCCAAACTTGCAAGGAACCTCCACCATGCTTCACTGTTGCCTGCAGACACTCATTCGTGTACCGCTCTCCAGCCCTTCGGCGAACAAACTGCCTTCTGCTACAGCCAAATATTTCAAATTTTGACTCATCAGTCCAGAGCACCTGCTGCCATTTTTCTGCACCCCAGTTCCTGTGTTTTCGTGCATAGTTGAGTCGCTTGGCCTTGTTTCCACGTCGGAGGTATGGCTTTTTGGCCGCAAGTCTTCCATGAAGGCCACTTCTGACCAGACTTCTCCGGACAGTAGATGGGTGTACCAGGGTCCCACTGTTTTCTGCCAATTGTGAGCTAATGGCACTGCTCGACATCTTCCGATTGCGAAGGGAAGTAAGCATGATGTGTCTTTTATCTGCTGCAGTAAGTTTCCTTGGCCGACCACTGCGTCTACGGTCCTCAACGTTGCCTGTTTCTTTGTGCTTCTTCAAAAGAGCTTGGACAGCACATCTGGAAACCCCTGTCTGCCTTGAAATTTCTGCCTGGGAGAGACCTTGCTGATGCAGTATAACTACCTTGTGTCTTGTTGCTGTGCTCAGTCTTGCCATGGTGTATGACTTTTGACAGTAAACTGTCTTCAGCAACCTCACCTTGTTAGCTGAGTTTGGCTGTTCCTCACCCAGTTTTATTCCTCCTACACAGCTGTTTCTGTTTCAGTTAATGATTGTGTTTCAACCTACATATTGAATTGATGATCATTAGCACCTGTTTGGTATAATTGTTTAATCATACACCTAACTATATGCCTACAAAATCCCTGACTTTGTGCAAGTGTACCTTGAAGAATTGATGCTGTTTTGAAGGTAAAGGGTGGTCACACCAAATATGGATTTGATTTAGATTTTTCTTCTGTTCACTCACTTTGCATTTTGTTAATTGATAAATATAATCTATTACCAAGTTTATTTTTGAAAGCATTCTTACTTTACAGCATTTTTTCACACCTGCCTAAAACTTTTGCACAGTACTGTATATATATATATATATATATATATATATATATATATATATATGCTGTAAAATTCTAAACTATTGCAGAATTGTTTCATGTTTGTATAAAATAAAAATATTTACAGGTACAAAACTCTGTTTGGATTGATGCTGAAATGAACAACATACACAGCAAAATCCTCAGTGAACTTATATGAGTCCAATCTCCACAATGTTAAAAGAATCAGTGAAACAGAGCTGAAGTTAATCAGATAATTAAAGTGATCAAATAACTGATGGTTGAGCATTTGGTAAAATCAACTGTAAGTAAAAGACATTAAATCTCTCAAAATCTCAGCAGAGGATTAAACAACTCCATAGACAGCATTACCAGCTTCACTATTACTAACCAGACTGACTTTATTTCTGTCAGACATCTACTGAAGTTCTTATAGACAATTAACTGAGGTTTAGATGCTGATGTTTCTGTTTCATTTGAACCGTTGTGGTGTTCAGTGTTTGCTTTAGTTGAGATCTTGGTGTCACGTTTGGCTGTGTAGATACACACGACGAGGAAGAAGATTATATAAACAAGTAAACTTTAATAATCCAGACAGGAATATCCAAAGAAGACAGGGGAACATAACCAATGTAGAGACATACAATGAAGATCAACCAGAACTGAACTTAAATACACAGAGAACATGAGGATAACGAGATTAGTGATGAGGATCAGGTGTGGTGATTAGTGGAGTGTCCATGGTAACTGATTGTGGCGGCAAATTGAAACAAAGGAACATGTGACAGATGAAAACAATAAACTGAAAGTCCATGTGGTGATGAAGTGTGACACTTGGTCCTCGTTCTTACGTTAGCTTTTCTTTGACTGCAGTGACTGTGTGTTCATAAAACACATTTGTTGTGGCAAAGAAATCCAAGATAAAGCAGGATCAGGTTTTATCTGCTACATGTTAATGATAACAAAATCATCACAAAACAAGCATCTACTGTCCTGTTTTTAATTTTGTGTTCATATTTGGCATTTATAGCCACCAACCTTGTGTAACTACAGTATTGGCATCAATATCATTAAGAAGATCACATATCCTGAATGTGGATAAAAAGCATGTGCACAAGATGTTTTGAGTATTACCATTGTTGTCACACATGGTCACACAGAGTTTTTTTTTAATAATTATTCTACAACTATCTGTATCTTATGTCTATATCTAAGTGACAAGTGGCTCAGTGGAAAACACTGTCTCCTCACAGCAAGAAGGTCTCTGGTTTGACTCCCAGCTGAGCCAGAAAGTCTTTCCTTCATGGTTTCCCTCATAATCCAAAGATGTGTGAATTACAGATGCTAATTTGTCTAAAGATGTGAATGTGTGTTTTACTGCCTATAGATGGATTCGTGGCGGAGTTGTTGTTTTTTTGTTTTTTGTTTTAACCTTGTACGGAGGTTCTATGAGCATATATATCAGACATGCAGAACAGTTAAAAAAAAAAAAGACTTCAGAAAAACTTTCATTCTGGCTCCTCAGTGGAAATGTTTTCAATGCACATTTGCAATATTTCGATAATTTCTAAATATAATGCAGCCCTACTGTGCAGCACAGAAATGTCACTTGAGCATAACCGGGATAGAGACAACAAAAACTCTACCAGTTGACAAATTTCTACCGGTTAATCGTGTCTACCAGTATATCGCCCACCCCTACTTAGTAAGTAGCATTTTAAGGCAAAAAGCACATATGCTGATGTAACCCGCACGGCTCTCGGCTAGCAACACCAGATATAACTACTTGGTCTGCGTTGTGTTGTGTTGTAATAAAGTCAGACACGGGACAGCAGGCAGCCGATTCACTGGGTGTTTTTTACTGTATAACAGAGAAATAAGCAGCTTCAGAGTTTGAGAGGCCCTTACTATATCTCTCTTCCATTGAATCAAATTTCAAAAGGGCAGAAGACATGAACAGAAGAAAATACAGAAAACATACCTGTATAAAAGAGAAATAAGCAGCTTCAGAGTTTGAGAGGCCCTTACTATATCTCTATAAAACAAATACGGTGCACCTCCATTACCACTTGCTTGTTTCACATAAAAAGGCAGAAATATACCTCAAAGAATGCAAAAATAGTGAAAATAATCGAAAAGATAAGTAAAATAGTACTATACACAAGTTTGGGTGGAAATACAGATATAAAAGATATTATTAAAATAAAGGATTAAATCAAATTAACAGGATGACAAAAGAAACCTACCTCTGCCATTGAATCGAATTTCAAAAGGGAAGAGGAGGAGACAGGACAGGAAATTAGATCATACTGTGATCACGAAACACTTAAAGGAGAAGTGCACCTTTAGAGCAGGTATAATTAACAATGGTATAATTGTACAAGGGAACAATTTTGTGTGAATTATGACAACAATTAGTCATATACTTTGTACATCTTTTCTTTAATGTTTTCCCACTTTTTTCCATGTTTTCTTTTTAGCCTCTGTGTCTCCTCAGAGATGAAGTTCATTTGTTTGATTCTCCTGCTTGTTAGTGGAATTACAGAGTCAAGATCAGGTAATTTATTCATCATAGTGAACAATGCTTCATACTTTTGCACAGGACTGTTTCTCTGGAACAACATGTAGGATGTGTAGTTCAGACCTGCTCTCTTTCTCTTGTAACAGAGCGGTTTGAAGTAGTGGGACCTGCAGATCCTGTATTTGCTGTAGCTGGTGAAGATGTGATTCTGCCCTGTTCAGTCAAACCCAACATCAGTGTTGTGGACATGAGAGTGGAGTGGTTTAGACCAGATCAGGAAGACTCACTGGTGCATCTCTATGAGGATCATGAAGACAGAAACACAGATCAGATTCAGTCCTACAGAGAGAGAACAAAACTGGTCCATCAAGAACTACAGAGAGGAAACGCATCACTCAAACTCTCATCAGTCCGAGTCTCTGATGAAGGACGTTATAAGTGTTTTATTCAGTCCAAATCCTCGTATGATGACGCCACTGTTGATGTCAGAGTTGAAGGTGAGGAAACCAGTGAAAACTAACATGAAATAAACTAACTAAAAACTGACGAAATAACAACAGAATGTTCTGGTTGTTGGTCTGTAGCTGTAGGAAGTCCTCCAGTGATCACTGTAGATGGGTTTGATCGTTCAGGAGGATTTCATCTACAGTGTGAATCTGAAGGTTGGAACCCTGAACCTGATCTTGAGTGGCTGGACAGTGAAGGAGTCAGATTGACTTCAGAAACTACAGAGAAACACAGAAACACAGACGGATTCAGTGTGAAACACACCGTCATTGTACATCACAGTAACAACAAGATTCACTGCAGAGTCAAACTGAAGCATCACATGCTGGAGACACTGATTATCAGCTCAAGTAAGTACTGAGTAAGTTTCCTTATATCCTGATAGCAATCACTGTGTTAAACAGTCTAAATGTATTTTTATAAATATATTTAGTCTGTGGAAGGCGTAGGACCATAAAATGTTCATACAATTATTAAATTCATCTCAATGAAATAATACATTTATGTCTCATTCACTAAACATGTGTACACACAAATTTGTACATGAAGTGTGCATAAAAACCAAATCACGATTTACCAAAAATTACATACTAAAAATCATTCTAAGTTTACAACAAAATATAGGAACAGCTGAAAGCACTCGTACGGCCTTATAACAGTGTTAAGAAGTTATCAATCTGAAATTTCATCCTAACAAGACTAGAATTTTATTAAACGATGCTACATTAATTGAATTATATAATCCATATATAAAATTATATCATAAAATGATAAAATAATACAATTTAATCTCAAATACATTTCATTATATGCAGTGATTATATTCATCTGTTTCTGTGAATAATGCAGATATACGCGTATGTACAGCTAGTTCAGGAGAGGTCTGGATGAGCTGTTTATTGTGAGAACGGCACGTTTGGCACTGATCGAGGATCAGACGAGCGCGCGTCTTTAAACTGCAGCATGTCTGACTAGAGTGACGTAAACCTGTAAGGAAAGCATGAGCAGGAAGTCCTTATATGGACATGCTTTGTTCTTAGAACAAAACTTTGTTAGTTGCAGCATTAGCTTGATAATATAATTTTGTATTAAAATTTTACTCTGTGTGTGTCATTGAGAACTAAACATTATGGAAACACCTGAAAAAATATGTTTGAGTTGATGTGCTTCATTACTTTGTTTTGCAGGTAACATGTTCACTTCTTGGAGGACATCAGTCATACTGATTTCAGTTTTTGTTCTGCTCATCGTGATCGCTGGAATACTGATAGTTGTGTTTGCTCAGAAATACAGAGGTAAAGTTCTTGTTTTCTTGTTATTTTGTGTTTTCTTTCCTTTTTTTACATTTTAATAATTTTAATCTTTTTAATATATATATTTCTATCCTGAAAGTCATGAACAATCTAATTTCCACCACATCTAAAATGACTGTGTTGTTTAATATCAATCTGAGATGACATTTCGAATTTTAAATGGCAGTTTAATACAGTGGGATCTGTTTCAAGGTCTGCAACCACACTTAAAATAATTTTATTAGAGGCCTCACACTATATTCACTGTTAAAAATAATTGTTCACTTAACTCTTTTTCACCCAAAAATGAAAATTCTGTCATCATTTACTGGCTCTCATGTCGTTCCAAACCTGTATGAAGTTCATTCTTCTGTTGAACACAAAGAAAGATATTTGAAAAATGTCAGTAACCAAACAGATCTCAATTTACTACCATAGTAGGAAAAATAAACACTATGGCAGTCAATGGAGAGCGAGAACTGTTTGGATTCTGACATTTTACAATGGAGCCTCGAACTTCATGTACTTTTGAAAATCCAGCGTTTAGTTGATCCTGTTAATTTCTCATGTTACATGTGCAGCAGCAGCAGCATGTCTCACATGATCACAGAAATATCTCTGAATGTATTGGAGCAGCAAGTCTCATTTGTTGCTCTGCAGCGTAGCAGATCTATTCTGCCAAGACCAAATACATTAACATAATCATATCCATTACCATACAATATCAGAGAACAGTGAGTCGTCTCAGAGAGTGATTCGTTCATTTTGTGTCGATCGCACATGTGCAACATCCCACAGGTTCTGTTCAGGAAACAGAAATGTTTAGTTCATCTCGAGTCTTTCGAGTCCTTCGTTCTTTTTTCACGTGATGCAACAGCCAATCACAACCTTCCTTACAAAGAAGTTCATAGTTATTGTTTTAGTTTAGTTTAGTTTTAGTTTTGTTTTTTAGCTAGTAAAGCCTAATAAATGATTTTCCTATATGTAATGCTGAACATATTTAATATTTGTATTAAAAAGATTAGTCAGAAGGGACATAGTGACATAAGATTCATGTTTATTGCACATATTTTTTGATAATTATGATAATTCCTAAATATAATAGAACATACAGTCAGTAGTAATGAAATGTATTTGTTTCGCGACACTGAGTCTGGAGGCGACCACGTGAAAAAGGAATAAAGGACTCAGAGAATGAGAAGAACAGAATACAAGATGGAGAATCTGTGTAATAATCATTCATTTCATTAATGTTTTTGTAATTCTATTATAATTGAATCTGTAAGCGCCGCCTGTCGGCCCAATGAAGGTGTCCGTCAGCCCGGGTGAAGGGAATGTGCGTGTAAGTCTTTTCAGCGGCTGCGCTAAATTCACATTAATTTTTATGATTTTAGTTTAAGTTTTACTTTAACTGCTCGCTCAATCTGACTCCAATTGTAAACGATCTCTAATGGGTAATGTTCCTGATATAACATTAATAGCTAATCGTGCAATTAAATGTGAATTAATTTAGATCTTTGATTTTTTTGATTCCTCTTAATTTCAATTGTCCTTTCATTTGGGTATCCCGTCGCTCATGGACTATGTTCAGCTGAAAAACCACGCCCAACGGTCACAAGCTGGCCAGTTTAGAATCAAAACAGAGGTATATAGAGTTTACTAAAAAACACAAATTATGGAATCGCCAACCTGCTTATTCTCATAAAAATGCCATTCGATTTAGTCACAATACTATAACATGTTAAGTCATAATAGTCAGAAATCCGAAACCTTAATATTGTGCACCTGCTCCATATACTACGATTTCAGTATGACTTATCCTGGCAACTAACATTGCGAAAACGAGGACCACATAAAATCTACCGGTAACAAATGATTTCAGACGGATTCAAAATAAATCAAGATGTAACAATTTATTTATCAGGTAAAAATGTTTCAATGCCAATTACATAATTACACGATTATAATCCAAATATAATAAATACATAACATCAGTTACTCAAAAGATTTCTCTCAGAGTATTTAAAAGTTATGCATTCACACAGAGATGGTGGATGGAAGTCTTAAAGACATTCACCATCTCTATATGGGGGTTCTGGTTACAGAATGTCCCGTCTTGCTGCTTTGTCTTTTCCCCTAAGTAGCCAGACCAGAACAAAAGAGTTGTAAATATTTATTGCCCCCACACCTGGCTTTGGGGGAGAGGAGGTGGTCTGCTTGAAGAGAACAGAATTCTCCTAAGTTTTCAAACTTTCTCATAATACTAGTGACTGCTGTGAAACTGAGACCATTTTACCAATCGCACTGAGACATTTAAAATGATACCAAACATGAAATTGGAAAATAATAGATTCACAAGATACATCATACATAGTATATATGCATTCTCAGAGAATTTCGGTGATTTGAATCAGGGGGGAGAAGGGAGAGGGGAGAGAGGGGGGGCTGGTCACATAGCTGAGTGAGGACAGTTTGGGCAGGGCGTTGTCCTATTCCTTTGAAGTCTTCTCTCCAGATGAGTTTTATTGCTTTATTGCAGGATGCCTGATCTCAACTTTATCTTAGCAGGAAAATTAAACCTTACAAATCCTTCTTTTGTCTGAATGCTGTTTTCTCTCGTCTTTATCATGAATTTTCTTCAGAACAACGTGAACTACGGCAAGAGAAGAGGAGAATAAAACAAGGTGAGATTGTGTGTATTAAGTTATTAATTTATTATTCATTGAAAGTCTGTTTTCAGCAGTAAAATATTAACAGACTGTATATTCATTTAGTTTTGTGTATCTTGGGTCTAGTTTTAATAATGTATATTTATTCAGTCACAGATCGTGTGATGTTAACATCCAATAAACAAATAAATGATCATAAGTTGTTTGTCAGAGTTACACAAGTTACGTAATTTCAATGTTATTTAATCGTCTTTTTCTGAATTTTCTTTAGAACGGGATCAACTTTTAAAAAGTCAGAAGATGATTATAACACAAGGTGAATTTGTTTATATGTTTATTTGTTATTTTTTAAAACAATGAATGAATTTGCTGTGAATTCATATGTAAACAATTCATTATGTTTTATCATAAGATATATAAACTGTGTAAAGTCTATCGATTATAATTATTGATCTCATTATTGATCTAAATGTTTATTCTGTTATGAACCCTTTATAACTTCATACTTTCTGATTTTAGCGGTCACACATTTAAGAATACACAAGGGTGAGTAAAACTATTCATGTTAATGACAATTATTTATTTTAATAATTTAAATTTCCCAAATTCATTCACTTGTTACACACACTAGCAGTGAATAGCTACTAATTATTAAACATGATAAAAACAACTCAAAATGTGCCAGCGATGTGTTAAAACATGCTAAGAACATGCTAATAACTCTATAGTAACCGTCTGTGACAACTAGCAGCTGCTTAGCAACACCATATCAACCACCCAGAACACCCTAACAACCACTCATAATACTATAGCAACAATAGCCTAGCAACCACCCAGAATACCCTGCCAACCACATAACAACTCCCTAATATCCAGTCTGAGTATCTTAGCAACTGCATAGCAACAACCTAGCAAACACATAGCAACACCCTAGAAACCCTGCTGAGCACCCTAGCAACCGCATAGCAAACCCTAGTAACCAACCAGAATACCCTAGCAACTGCATATCAACTGCCTAGCAACCATCCAGAACACCCTAGCGAGCACATAGCAATAAATGTTATGTATTCATATGTGTTATATATGCGAATGTTTTAAGTACAAAGTTATTATTTTTTACATTATTTTTGTTCATCTGGTTGTAAAGTTGCCATGATTCCTATTAAAAATAAATAATTGTGTTTATTGTATCATGTGTTCATCTGTAAAGCAGAATGTTCAATATTTTCAACAGTGAATGTGACTCTGGATGCTGATTCTGCTCATCCACGTCTCATCGTGTCTGAAGATGGGAAACAAGTGAGAGATGGAAACAGAGATCTGACAGGAGTAGATGATGGAAAAAACAGGTTTGATTATTATCTTGGTGTTCTTGGGAAGGACGGATTCTCCTCAAGGAGTTTTTACTATGAGGTTCAGGTGAAGAATCAAACTGAGTGGGATTTAGGAGTGACCAGAGAATCCAGTAACAGGAAGGACAGGATCAGTCTGAGTCCTCTGAATGGATACTGGACTTTGAGTCTGATAAATGGGAATTATTGGGCTCGTGAGTCTTCAGATGTCCTTCTTTCTCTGACAGTGAGTCCTCAGAGGATCGGAGTGTTTGTGGATTACGAGAAGGGACTCGTCTCTTTTTTATGATGTGAAGTCCATGTCTCATATCTACACTTTCTCTGATCAGTGTTTTAATGAGAAACTCTATCCATATGTTGGTTTGGGGTATGTGTGGAATGATAACTCCACACCTCTGATTATCTGTGAGGATTACTGATGACATCAGTGAATGAATTTACATGATCAATGAAATGAAAGGAAATACAATAAAAAAAAGTGTAACAGCAATAAACATTAAATATTATTAACTCTACCAGTCAAACATGTTCACCAGCACTGAGTGTTCACAGTCACCTGATCACTGACCATCATCATCACCTCTTCATCTTCACTGTAAGATCTTTCTCTGACCTCGACTGTGGATTCAGTCTGTCACCTGCGACACTCAATGATCATGTGACACTCCAGCGATCTCCACTGCGATCTTGTCACCGGCTCAGTTCCTTCACGTCTCACTCCAACATCTCCATTCATCACCATCTCTTCTGTTTACATTGATCCCTTACTTTCCTTCATTGCCGTTTACCATCATCTGTCAACAAACACCAACATCTGTTTGAGTCTGTTTGTCCTGACAGGGTCATTTCATGTTTCTCATGATCATAAAAACATTTTGATTTAAAGACTTCTGCTTAAATGACTGAAATGACTTTTGTAATATAAATTATAAATATAAATTATGCCTTTTTATACATGTGAATGTAAGACATTTGTGTCCTTTCATATAGTTTTCATACTTCACTAATATGTGGATATAAAGAATTAGTGGATGTCCAAACTTTGATTAGAATTTGAAAACAGATGAATATTTAAGTTTCACCAAAAAGAATTTCTGTCTTTCCAACTGTTTTTATTTTTCTTTTAAACAAAATGTTGAGATATTTTCAGACTTTGTGTTCAACACAGTTGATTTTTACTGCTAAACTCTCATAAGCACTAAATAAGTGTCTTTGTGTTCTGAGTCCATTATATACAAGGAAACATTTACAACCCAAACAGGTTTTGAATGAAAGATTTAGCATGTTACATGAGATCTGTGTGCTTTAATAAATTAAAATCTGCTGTCATCCTTCAAATTTATGTTAAATAATTTCATCACACTCCTCCACAAATGATATGAACCAGTTAAAGCCTGAAGACACACGTCCACAAAGACAACCTGTCCTAAGCCCTGACTGATTATTAATATTAATTTTTATTACTTTTTGGCTGCCCCTGAAAGGGTTCTTATACTATTGACATTGTCTATAAGCAGCTGAAGTAAATACACTGGGGAAAAAAAAAAAAACTGTATTTATTGCACAGTGCAGTTAAACGATAAAGTTTTCCCTCTTTAACTTGTTCAACTATGAGTGTGAAAGTTGTTTGTTTCTATAACAGTTTGCTGCCAGTGTGTTTTCTTCCAGAATCATAATTATTATGATTAAAAACTTGATCTAGCAACAGACAAGAAAAATGTAATTTACATAGTTCTAAATCTGTATCTGTTTATTGTGGAGAGAAGCGAGTTAAACTATTAATTAAAGACTATTTTACAGTGAAAACTCTTAAAGTAGAGTCCAGTGCCGTCACACACCAGATGAAAGTGCAGCGTCACGTCTTTAAAATTCAGACACTTTGAGCAAATTCCAAACTGCATTTTTGGACCCTTGAAGGACACAACAGGACAGGACACCATTTGTAGGGGTTTCCTATAGGCAAAGTACACAAGTTGCATAGGGGTCCCAAACCACCAGGGGGCGCTCTTGCTCTCAAAGATAATTTAATGACTTAGGAATTGTGATTAATAGAATTTTTTTCATTTTTGATTTGTTTCTGACAATTATGAAAATATGATATTTCATTCCATTCCTTTCCTTTAAAGTGTCGCCCTTCCTACGTAACATCCAAATCAGTCAAATCATGTAACGTCACGTGACAGTCGTAATATACAGTCTCCTGCCAGACGTGCTTGATACTAAAAAATAGAAGCTTAAACAATAAAATTATTTTTTTGAAGTGACAATCGCATGTACCGTTTGCCAAAGGATTTGTGGAATTTGGGATTTTGATGTTCACTTTCGTTTGGGACGCCCTTTACAGTTAAATCACACCCCTCCACAAATGCAACGTATAAACCCCACAGTCACAGCATGTTGAGTTCAGGAGCAGAGGTTATTAATACTGTGATGGGAGGGACTGTGTTATCAAGTTGTTTAGTGATATGAGCAAGTAAAGCAAACCAGGAATGATCTCCGTATGATCTCTCATTTCATCTTGAGAACAATGTTGAGGTGAAGGTGAGAAGATTTGAGAAATAGGATTAGGTGTATAGATTAACTACCATTTTCTGGGTATGTAACAAAAAAAGATGCATGTTAATACATATTTGTGTTTTGTGAGATAATTTTTGTTTTCTTCACAGTTCTTCAGAGATGAAGTTCATTTGTTTGACCCTCCTGATTATTATTGGAGCTACAGATTCCAGATCAGGTAATGATTTGAAGAGCTGAAGTGTTTGTTCATGTGTAAAAGAAAGAGGGCAGGAGATTTAATGAGTAACTTGTGTACGGGACAATGTGCAGTGAGCTGGTCACTGTCCAACTGGATTCATTTAGCAATATTGACTGGTTCACTGAATCACACAGACGCTTACCAAATAAACAAACAAATGTACAACAAATATCGACCTGAGTCGGAATTGTTTTATTTTCTTGTAGAAATAATAAATTTCCTGAATGAAAAATCAAACATTAAGAAGCCATGAGACATAATCCAATCCATAAAAGTGCAAACAGCAGTGATGTGAACGAAGATTTTAGTTTAATGAAGTGAACGAATCCTAGGCTGAATGAATACAGAGCTGAAGTGTGTAAGGAGAACAGATGCTTAACACGCTTTTATAGTCTTGTGTTGTTTCCAGTGCAAGATTGTCACATGGGACACTAGGCATGTATTGTAATGAGAAAGAAGATAAGAATTCTTATGTGAATTTTAACTAATTTGTAGAACACAAACCTTGATGACATGCTGTTCAGACCTGCTCTCTTTCTCTTGTAACAGAGCGGTATGAAGTAGTGGGACCTGTAGATCCTGTATTTGCTGTAGCTGGTGAAGATGTGATTCTGCCCTGTTCAGTCAAACCCAACATCAGTGTTGTGGACATGAGAGTGGAGTGGTTTAGAGCAGATCAGAAAGACTCACTAGTGCATCTCTATGAGGATCATGAAGACAGAAACACAGATCAGATTCAGTCCTACAGAGAGAGAACAAAACTGATCCATCAAGAACTACAGAGAGGAAACGCATCACTCAAACTCTCATCAGTCCGAGTCTCTGATGAAGGACGTTATAAGTGTTTTATTCAGTCCAAATCCTGGAATGATGACGCCACTGTTGATGTCAGAGTTGAAGGTGAGTAATTGCTGAGTTAAAAACAAGCATTGGCAAGCGCTGGGTAAATACTGGACAGAACACATACCGAGTTATTTTGAGCCCGCTTGCTGAGTTTTGTACATTAACCCATTTGCTGTGTTGCTTTTTGACAGTGCTGGGCCAAGTGACTTTAAAATCTCTAATATATAAATACAGGACAGTGACAATTGATATATAATGGAAAGTCAGTCTTTGACAATCATAAAACACTTAAAAACAAAAGCAAAAAAGTGGCAGGAGCATCAAGAGAAGCCTCTGGGAATCTGTAGGAAGAAAACTGGCATCACACTGGATCAATATAGCACTCTCAATAGTAAACAGAGCTGTTCACTCTGCATTCACACTGTAACAGTGATGTAGCATCTGGTCTCGACATTCACTTGGCAAGAGATGAAACTTTCAAATGGTGACACATTGTTCGCTTTGAGTGTAGATCCAGTAAATGCTACAAGCTGACGTTAGCTGCGATATACATTTTAACAACAAACAAAAAAAGCTATCATGTGAAACTTTAGATGTTTCCCTGTTTCTACAGTAATAATTTGGTAGGAAAACAGTGTAGACTCTATGCAGGTTAGATGCCATATTGTATTTAACACGGTTTAAACAAGGCTCTGAGGAATAGACTTACAATATTTTCAATGGCACAAACTCTATATAAAGGTTCTAATTCATGTCATTTTTGCCAACTCACAACTTTCAAAACTGTTTTATGGAGCTTTTGGCCACATACACACTAAAAAACATGCGGGAGTGAATCCCCTAAATTATAGTTCCCTTTAGATACAGTTCACCTGCATTGCCTCAGTTAATGACACTTATGAGTAAAACTTTTTTCTCTGAATATTGTGAATATTGAAGCCTGGTTGGTTAACATCTGTACACCTGCTCATACAAATGGCATTTCAGCCTATGTAAGTCACTCTGAATGCCATTTTCATCAGAAATTTTCTCCTTCAGCGTGAAGACGATCTTCTCTCTGACTCTGAAGAAGACTAAAAAGCCTTCTTGCCCGTAGTGGTAAAAGCCCCAGCAGTGGATTAACGGCACTGACCGCTCAACAGCTGAGAATGACGCTTCTCCATCACTATCCAGTGAGATTAATGGAGCATATTTCACTCACTGGAAGGCCGAGGCTGTTCAGCCCTCTAAGCCGTACAGGGCCACGTCTATCTTTATGGCCAGAGCCTACGCTGTGGCCTGCCAAGCTGGATCTGCTCTCCACACGATGGCGGTTCTTCATGTGTTTCAAGCCAAACACCTTCACACTATGGATGATTCCAGCTGTTTTGCACTCTTCTATGTCAACAGTCCAGGCGATCAGCCATATGATGGCCAGTTTGGTGGTGCTAAAACTTATCAGAGATCAATGAGGCAGACAAAACTGCTCTCCTCGACTCCCCAGTTTCTCCCATGGGCTCCGTGATGAATAGCTTTGCCGAACGCTTCACTACAGCCCAGAAGTTGTCGCACCACTCTTGCTGAGTGGTCCAGGCCCGCTGTTTCAAGAGGTCTTTCCAGAGTTCTTGTCGACTCAGCGGCCCATCAAACCTTTGTCAATGTCTGCTCAGCCTCAACCATGGCAGAGCCAGAGATCAGACGACGCCCCACAGCTCTAAATGCCTGAGCCTTAGTCGAATGAGTTCTGATGCATCAGGATTCAGAGGGAAGCCAGAATCCCACAATCCCAGGCTATTCAGACAGGCCACCCCACCATCCCACCCCCAATGCTTTCATATGTCGGTCTTGGACAATGATACTCAGGTCCTCTTAGCCGAGGTGCAAGCACTGCTAGCAAGGGGCGCTGTTTTACAGCCACTACTTCCTCTTTCCGAAGAAAAAAAGGCGGCCTTAAGCCAAACCTCAATTTGAGATGTCTGAACCGTGCTCTGATAGGACGGTCGTTCAGAATGTTAACTTTGCAACAACTCCTCTCAAAGATTTGCCCAGGAGATTGGTTTTTATCAGTGGATCTGAAAGACCCAACATTGCACTGACTTTAGCACTGGGTAGGTGTGTGATTTTAATTTGTATTGTCAGTAAAATTGACCCAGCAACTGAGAAAAAATGATAAAATATAACCCAATAAAATGACCCAACTGGCTAAACCTTTGGGTTAAAAAAAATAACCCAGCATTTTTAGAATGTGATATTGAAACAAAAACAGGTTTATAGGCAAACAACATGTTCACTCACTGAATGTTGTTGATGTTGGTCTGTAGCTGTAGGAAGTCCTCCAGTGATCACTGTAGATGGGTTTGATAGTACAGGAGGACTTCATCTACAGTGTGAATCTGAAGGTTGGAACCCTGAACCTGATCTTGAGTGGCTGGACAGTGAAGGAGTCAGATTGAGGTCAGAAACTACAGAGACGCACAGAAACACAGACGGATTCAGCCTGAAACATACCGTCATTGTATATCTCAGTGGCAAGATTCACTGCAGAGTCAAACTGAGACATCACATGCTGGAGACACTGATTATCACCTCAAGTAAGTACTGACACTTTTGGTGTACAGTTTGACTTTTTTGGATAGAAAAACTGATTTTCAATTCAGTGCGTTACATTATGTACATGTGTACTGTACTGTAATTGCTGTGTATGTTCTACTCAAATGTATCATTGTTTACATTATTAATTATTTCTAATCAAACAAAAAGAGACACAATGTGCTCAGTGTAAGTCAATGTTTTGTTTTACAGGTAACATGTTTAATCTTTGGAGGACACCAGCCATCCTGGTTTCAGTTATAGTTGTGCTCAGCGGTTTTGCAGGAATACTGATAACTGTGTTCGTTCATAAATTCAGAGGTATTTGAGCTTGGGTCACGTGTTTTACTCATTTCTCCACTAAAAGTGTTGAGCATAGTCTTTTGTTTCTAAAGGTCAAAGTTATCAATTGATTTAAAGTCTATTTTCGTTAACAAAATACAGTCCATCCAGAAAGTATTTACAGCGCCTCACTTTTTTCACATTTTATGTTACAGCCTTATTCCAAAATGGATTAAATTCATTATTTTCGGCAAAATTCTACATACAATACCCCATAATGACAATGGGAAAGAAGTTTGTTTGAAATCTTTGCAAATTTATTAAAAATAAAAATAAATCACATGTACATAAGTATTCACAGCCTTTGGCACCAATTACAGCCTCAAGTCTTTTTGAGTATGATGCGACAAGCTTGGCCAGCCATTTTTAAATCTCTGAAAATCACAGATCTCTCCAGAGATGTTCTCCGGAGATAGTTGGGTTCAAGTCTGGGCTCTGGCTGGGCCACTAAAGACATCCACAGAGTTGTCTCCTTGTGTGCTTAGGGTCGTTGTCCTATTGGAAGATGAACCTTTGCCCTAGTCTGAGGTCCAGAGCGCTCTGGAGCAGGTTTTCATCAAGGATGTCTCTGTACATTGCTGCATTCATCTTTCCCTTGATCCTGACTAGTCTCCCAGTTTCTGCCGCTGAAAAACATCTCCACAGCTTGATGCTGCCATGCTTCACTAGGAATGGTAGTAGGCAGGTGATGAGCGGTGCCTGGTTTCCTCTAGACATGACGCTTGCTGTTCAGGCTGAAGAGTTCAATCTTTATTTCATCAGACCAGAGAATTTTGTTTCGTGTGGTCTAAGAGTCCTTCAGGCAGGCTGTCATGTGCCTTTTACTGAGGAGAGGCTTCCGTCTGGCCACTCTACCACACAGGCCTGATTGATGGAAAGCTGCAGAGATGGTTGTTCTTCTGGAAGGTTCTCCTCTCTCCACAGAGAAACACTGGATCTCTGTCAGAGTGACTGTCAGGTTCTTGGTGACCTCCCTGACTGAGGCCCTTGTCCCCCAATTGCTCAGTTTGGCTGGGCAGCCCACTTTAGTATTGTTTGTGGAATATTGAGGAAAATAATGAATTTAATCCCTTGTCAAATAAGGCTGTAACAAAAAAAAAGTGAAACGCTGTGAACACTTTCTGGATGCACTGTAGTTCATCAGTTTAGTAAATATGTATTCATGAGGGAAAGTGTATATCTTAGATGATTATTTAGTGACCAGGGCTGCGTTTCTCAAAAGCATCGTGAGCCTCAGTAGATAGTAGAAGTTTTAACACCAAAGGTGCCTCAAAATTAATCAATTAATCAAGTCTCTGAAGTGCAATTAATTTACACAGTGTTTTACAGTGGGTACGGAAAGTATTCAGACCTCCTTAAATTTTTCACTCTTTGTTATATTGCAGCCATTTGCTAAAATCATTTAAGTTCATTTTTTCCCTCATTAATGTACACACAGGACCCCATATTGACAGAAAAACACATAATTCTTGACATTTTTGCAGATCTATTAAAAAATAAAAACTGAAATATCACATGGTCCTAAGTATTCAGACTCTTTGCTGACACTCATATATTTAACTCAGGTGCTGTTGATTTCTGCTGATCATCCTTGAGATGGTTCTACACCTTCATTTGAGTCCAGCTGTGTTTGATTATACTGATTGGACTTGGTTAGGAAAGCCACACACCTGTCTATATAAGACCTTGCAGCTCACAGTGCATGTCAGAGCAAATGAGAATCATGAGGTCAAAGGAACTGCCTGAAGAGCTCAGAGACAGAATTGTGGCAAGGCACAGATCTGGCCAAGGTTACAAAAAAAAAATTCTGCTGCACTTAAGGTTCCTAATAGCACAGTGGCCTCCATAATCCTTAAATGGAAGACGTTTGGGACAACCAGAACCCTTCCTAGAGCTGGCCGTCCGGCCAAACTGAGCTATCGGGGGAGAAGAGCCTTAGTGAGAAAGGTAAAGAAGAACCCAAAGATCACTGTGGCTGAGCTCCAGAGATGCAGTCGGGAGATGGGACAAAGCTGTAGAAAGTCAACCATCACTGCAGCCCTCCACCAGTCGGGGCTTTATGGCAGAGTGGCCCGACGGATGCCTCTCCTCAGTGCAAGACACATGAAAGCCTGCATGGAGTTTGCTAAAAAAACACCTGAAGGACTCCAAGATGGTGAGAAATAAGATTCTCCGGTCTGATGAGACCAAGATAGAACTTTTTGGCCTTAATTCTAAGCGGTATGTGTAGAGAAAACCAGGCACTGCTAATCACCTGTCAAATACTGTCCCAACAGTGAAGCATGGTGATGGCAGCATCATGCTGGGGGGAGTGTTTTTCAGCTGCAGGGACAGGACGACTGGTTGCAATCGAGGGAAAGATGAATGCGGCCAATTACAGGGATATCCTGGACGAAAACCTTCTCCAGAGTGCTCAGGACCTCAGACTGGGCCGAAGGTTTACTTTCCAACAAGACAATGACCCTAAACACACAGCTAAAATAATGAAGGAGTGGCTTCACAACAACTCTGTGACTGTTCTTGAATGGCCCAGCCAGAGCCCTGACTTAAACCCAATTGAGCATCTCTGGAGAGACCTAAAAATGGCTGTCCACCAACCTTTACCATCCAACCTGACAGAACTGGAGAGGATCTGCATGGATAAGGATTCCCAAATCCAGGTGTGAAAAACTTTGCATCTTTCCCCAAAAGACTCATGGCTGTATTAGATCAAAAGACGCTTCTACTAAATACTGAGCAAAGGGTCTGAATACTTAGGACCATGTGATATTTCAGTTTTTCTTTTTTAATAAATCTGCTAAAATGTCACGAATTCTGTGTTTTTCTGTCAATATGGGGTCTGTTCTGTTCATTAGACTGTTCTTTTAACTGACCGAGTAGACCCGTGACTCTGGATGTCATTATATCAGATGACCACTAGATGTCCTATTAATCTCATATATGCATAACATATACAATATGTTACAGGGTTCTGTGTGTACATTAATGAGGGAAAAAAAAATTAACTTAAATGATTTTAGCAAATGGCTGCAATATAACAAAGAGTGAAAAATTTAAGTGGGTCTGAATACTTTCCGTACGCACTGTATATGGAAGCCCATCTCTGGTGTGATATAAGAAAAAATATGAAAGGAAATTGTGACATTTTATCTCAAAATTAAGACTTTTTCCCCACAATTCTGAGAGATGAACCTGAAATTCTGAATTATGAGATATAAAGGTGCAATATTTATTTATTAATTTTTTCCATCTTGGCAGAAATCAGCTTCCATAGTGATGTTATCTATTTAATGATGTTTGCTCGTCTTTATTCTGATTTACTTTCTCAGAACACAATCTACTACAGACTGAGAACAGGAGAATAAAACATGGTCAGTTTTTCATTGAGTGGTTCTTTGCCTCCACGTCATACATTAAAATCATCTGTGGATCTATGGATTATCCCTTAATTAATAATGAACTCTGCTTTGGTCTACAAAAAAATTAACCCACACTGTCTAATTATTTATATATTAAAGAGATAGATTTGAATTTATGGCAATTGAGATTCACATAAATAGTTTACACTGTATGTATGTGTATTTAAATGATTTATTTAGTTAGCAGATGTGCACATTTGTGATGATAATACATTCTATAATAAACACTTATAAATTCTAATAATTTATATTTGACATTTGCAGTAGTTGTTTATCAAAAATGCTATTGTTTCAATATTGTTTTCTCTTGCTTTTATTCTGACCTTTTTTAGAACTTGATGAACTTTTGAGTCAGAAGACACCAAAAGGTGAATTTGTTTTATATGGCTTTTTAAATCATTGTCATTCCTATTCAACAAAACAATTAAATAATACACATATATGAATTCATAAATGTGACCCTGGACCACAAAACCAGTCATAAGGGTCAATTTTTTGAAATTGAGATTTATTCATCATATGAATAAATAAGATTTCCATTGATGTGTGGTTTGTTAGGATAGGACAATGTTTGACCGGGATACAACTATTTGAAAATCTGGAATACGAGGGTGCAAAAAAAATATATTTAAAAAAAAAATTGCCTTTGAAGTTCTTAGCAATGCATATCCACTCACAAAAATACATTTTTGATATATTTACGGTAGGAAATTTACTAAATGACTTCATGGAACATGATCTTTACTTAATATCCTAGTGATTTTTGCCATAAAAAAAACGATAATTTTGACCCATGCAATGTATTCTTGGCTATCGCCACAAATATACTCGTGTGACTCATGACTGGTTTTGTGCTCCAGGGTCACATATGATATGAATAAAATTCCTTATAGATTTTTATGAGATAAGTAAACTGTTCTTGGTTTTTGCTGGATGTCAAGTGATGACTAATGTTACAAATGTGTCTCATTATTGATGAATTCTGTTATATACTGTAAAAAAGAATGGCTGGTTTAACTTAAAAAAGTAAGTTACCTGGTTGTCTTAAAATGTTGAGTTCATTGAAATTTAAAAAAAAATTGAGTTAATACAATGAAGGCGATTGGTTAAATGAAGAGAAACTCAAAATATTGTGTTATCTGAACCACATTAATTACCTAAGTTGATTTGACAAAAGAAAAAATGTGATAACAAATCATGAAAATAATTTTTTACATTGTGGACTTTTCTTTCTGTTTTTAGTGATCGCGCATGTAGAAACAGACATGGGTGAGTAAAAAGTACTCATGCTTTATGACAATTTTCGAGTCCAATAATTTATCATCCCAAATTCATGTTATGCAAAATATTATTTATTTCCATACTTAGAGAGTTTGGTAGAATTCAAACTATCCCTGGATAACTGCAATCAAGTCAGATCCCAGATGATCAAATGTTACATCAAATTATCTTATCTTAATGCAACAGTCTTTAAAGTAGATATAATGCTGTAAAGTTACCAGGATTCCTGGAAAGATACTATAAAAATAGATTAATATTTCATTAAAATTAAAATAAGCAGAATGTTCAATATTTCAACAGTGAATGTGACTCTGGACGCTGATTCAGCTAATTCACGTCTCACTGGGCCTGAAGTTGAGGAAGAAGTGATAAATGACAACACTGCACCATGAGAAGGTAAAGATGGAGGCAAAATGACAAATTTGATGAAAATGATCTTTATGGTGATGAAGTTCAGGTGATGGAGCAAACTGAGTGGGATTTAGCAGTGGTCAGACGTCAGGCCAGTCTTTCATTATAAACTTAGTTTAGATCCTGATTCAGTGTCAAATCTCCACTGATCATCTGAGATCAGAACTGGCGTCCTTAGAATTAACTTGTTCGGAAACATGTGAAATGATTTAGTGTGATAATAATATAAAGCATTTGATGTATCAACCCGAAAATGTGTGAGCAAAAATTTCTGCATTAATTGTTGTGGTTTCACATTTTTAATTCATCATAATGAAGTAATAAACTCTGTTTCCAGCTCATCCTGGCCAGGAACTTCTCAATTAGCTGAAAAGCCACATGTTTTTATCTTTGACTTCTTAAACTGATGATAATACAAAAGTAACAAGTTGATGATTTTATTCAATAAACAAGTCCAAATGAAAATATCTGTACAATGATCTGTGTAGGTGATTCAACTACAAACTAAATTTGTATAATAAATGTCCTCAACTCAATATTACTTACTATGTAAGATTTTGATCTTAATTAAGTTTACTTACTTGAGCATGTAAATTTGACATTAAATGTTTTTATTATGCATGTATTGAATAATACCTAAATGTGAAGGTAAAATACACAATAAAGATTAAATTATCTTCTATTTTATAAAACTCAAATGAACATTGTGTTATTTATATTCTTGCCACACGGTGGCGCTAACTGCCTTTAAATGGAAAACACTTGCTCGTTTAAATCCATCTGGATCTGGGATCAAATCAAAGAAGACTCTTTGCTTATCCGTGTTTACAATGAAGCAATTGCTTATTTAGCCCTACTATTTCTGAACATAATTTAAAAGGATTTTTTAAATGCCAGATTGAAATGTAGCCTAGTCCATATTTTAACAAATCAAATACGTGTCTTTTAGATACTGAGAATCCTAAGAATATGGTCCATAACAATTTTTATAAAGATATTTTCAAGCCCCACCTGTAGACAGTGGATTAAAGCATTAATCTCATTGTTATCAACACTGAACACGGTGTGTGCTGAATATACATCCATTTTCAGTTTATGATTGTGCATCGTTGATTTATGTTTCTATGGAGCCCCTGAAGGATCATGGTGATGATAAAAAATGCTGAGGAAAAACTATATTTCGGTGCTTTTGTGAGCGAATGCAAAGTTTCTTGGTGGTACCCAATATTTTTGTGAGAGAACGTAAAGTTTCTCTGGGAAACGCAAAAGCTTTTTCTTTCTTGTCTCATTTTATTTTAATCTCAGACTCTGTGATGTAACATGTGATGCAACACAGTCATAAACTAGATAGAAAAGTCAAGACAAACGTTTAAAGTAGATATAAGTCAGAAGGTTTCAATTTTGAAGTAACTTTAAGTAGTTGTAATAGATAGATAGATTGAGTCTAATGGGCTTCCGTAGTCTTGGCTCGTATTCCTTCAGGGTAAGTTAGTAGAGTTAAAGCTCAGAGTCAACAAGTCAAAAAGTTTAAGCATCTCAGTAAGCCAACTATAGAGTTACTGTACATGTGAATAAATTCTACAGAGCTCCTTAAGGGACATGAGCTGCGTCCGAAATAGCAAACTGTCTTTAGCAGGTACTTTTTTTGAATAAGTAATTAGTTCACGACCACTAAAAATGTTTTTCATAGTATGAGTGTGTGTATTAATGTAATCCGAACATACTCGCATTGCTGTCTTTATCTTGTGACCTACAGCGTCAGTTACGTTGCTCCACTGCCATTCATGAATCCAGTGACCTCCTATGGGATAGTAAAGTGTCCATCATAGGCTCACTTCAGCATCTCACTGGAAGGAGTAGGTCATCCAGGTACTTTTTTCTTACTCTTTTATGAGTACTGTGAATGTGGACATACTTCTTTCGTCAGATACACTGTTTTTCGCTAACTATACAGTACGAAGTGTGCAATTTCGGATGCAACCATGCTGATGGAGAAATATGAAATGGGAGAAAAAATATATTTTTCTTGCAAAACCTTTGCGTTCCCTTGCAAAACTTTTGTGTTCTTTGCAAGCAAATGCAAAGTTTTGTGAGAGAACACAAAATTATTTAAATAATTTTTCCTCCCATCCCGCGATTCCACCGATATGGGGTAGTCGTGGCCTAATGGTGAGGGAGTTGGGCTTGTAATCAGAAGGTTGCAGGTTCGATTCCTACGCCGGCAGGAATTGAAGGTGAGAATTGTGAATAAACAACACTCTCTCCACCTTCAATACCACGACTAAAGTGCCCTTGAGCAAGTCACCTAACCCCCAATTGCTCCCCGGGCGCTGTCGCAATAGCTGCCCACTGCTCCGGGTGTGTGTTCACTGTGTGTATGTTCACTACTCACCGCTGTGTGTGTGTGCACTTGGGATGGGTTAAATGCAGAGCACCAATTTCGAGTATGGGTCACCATACTTGACAACACGTCACGACTTTCACTTTCACAATGTCCCTTTAGGTTCTCCGTACTACGGTGTGCTGAGTTGTTGCTACACAATAATTTTTAAAATCTTTATTGGTATTGATGGATCCACGAAGAACCTTTAACATCGATGGAACCTTTCCATTCCACAAAAAGGTTCTTTATAGTTGAAAAAGTTTCATTAGATTATTAAATGGTTATTTTAAATGGGCTATATGTAAAATTCAGAAACCCTTTTTATCAGCTACACCGGTAGCCATTAAAGGGATAGTTCACCCAAAAATGAAAATGATCCCATGATTTACTCACCCTCAAGCCATCCTAGGTGAATATGACTATCTTCTTTCAGACGAACACAAACGGAGATATATTTAAAAAATATCCTGGCTCCCAAGCTTTATAATGGTAGTGAACAGGGGTGCGTGACTTGAAGCCTCCAAAAAATGCTTCCATCCATAATAAAAATAATCCACACTGCTCCAGGAGGTTAATAAAGGTTAAGTTTTTGTAAAAAAAATATCCATATTTAAAACTCTATTAATTATAAAAACTAGCTTCTGGCAGGCGGCCTCTCTGAAGCAAAATAAACACACAACAAAAATGCAAGCAGTGAGAAAGTAGCAGTTAAGAAAGCATCTGATCATTGAGAGATGGATGTTTGAACCAGATCTGTGATTCACTGGCATCATGTCGACAGATGAGGTATTTAAAATTACACTGTTATAATTACACTGTATAGTTCTGGCTATGAGAGACTATTGTTTTAATGCCTTTTCTTTGCATGACACACTGACATTACAGTACAGAATGGCTTTCGGCATTATCCTGAACATTGTATAAGCATTCAGGGAAGTCAGGGAAGGTCTCTTTTTTTAAGTTTTGTTACAAGCTGTTCACACATTGACAATAAAAATACTGATACAAGAAAGAATACTAACATAATGCATGAAAATTCTTACATAGGCCTATAACCCCTTTAAGAACAGATCACTAAATAGTTCTTTGGGGAACCAAAATGTTTGTTCTAGTATTTTGGTTTCTCATCTCCTGTGCTGTGCGCTTCTCTACAGTCAGCGTACTGTGACAGAAGACTGGACACTCAGATTGAGTAAAAACAGAACAAAGGCTGTAGCTGGAGTATTTGGACTGGATGATCCAGCACAGAGGGGTTTCCAAAACAGTCCCCATGACCTTGAACCCAGCAAGCCTTCACCCTGGTTGTGCCAGAATATGCCACAATGCATGAGCCCACACGGGAGAATAGGGCAGAGCAAGCAATCGCCCTGAAGCCTGAGCCTCACAAGATGTCTGATCAGGTGTTTGAGCCAGCAACATTGTCCTTCATTGTGGGAGTCCTCATGGATTTTGAGGGAATGAATAGGTACTCCAGCCCACTTTTCCATCAATCAAGCCTCTAGCAGGCGAGTAGATCCTCTTGCTCTGCCTCCAGCCACTGTTCCTGACACTCCACCTTAGCTCTTCCCTCCAGTGGCTCCACCTGGAACCATTGACCTTACGGCTCCACCGGGCTCCCTCGATCCTCCGGCTCCACCTTGGTTGGACATCGCCTCGTCTATGCCACGCATTTGCAAGCCATCCTCTGCACTCCGTTTCTCCACCCCAATGGCTCCGTATGGCTCTGCTCTCCCTCCGGCTCCACCTCGGCCATCAGTCGCTCTGGCTCCACCTCAGCCCTCTGGTAGCCTGGTTCCCCCTCAGATGGTCGTTGCTCTGGCTCCGTCGCAGTCTCCAGGACCAGCAGTGTCGCCCTGTTCCATCTGCTCACCGCCTGCGGCCAGGGCTCCACCACCTTCCTCTTCATTGAGAGCTTCTTATAATAAAGACTATTTTGGTTTCTCATCTCCTACGTCATGCGCTTCTCTACAGCAAGCGTACCACGACAATATGGTTTTGACCCTGCTTCGTTATTTTTCCTTTTTTTTGTCATTTTATTGCTCAAGTACAAGTAATATGTCTGCCTTGCAAACACTAATTATTCTGTATCATTGTATCATGAAATAGAATAGCCCATAAAATTAATTGCCTGCTGTGGTGTGGTGTTCATAAACAGACTTTACATTAAAATTAGTCTCTAAGAGGTGAATAAAATATTCACCACAGAAATATGCTATAAAATGTAGTCATCCATTTTTGGCTGTGTAAGTTTAGAAGGGAATGATACTGATAGTTGAGTTAGTGTTGTGTTTCTTCGCTCTGGTTGGAGGTGTTAATCTTTTCTCTGAATGGATGGACATGTGGAGATTATCTGACAGACTGCTGATCAAACTGAAGCCAGGACTCACAGCACACACGGGACGCCTGGACAGGTGATTCAGAAATACTGTTGCATAAGTAGAAGAACAGGATCATCACGCCGGATGTGTCATGTGTGTGAATACATGAGCTGCTGACAGTTCTGAGCATAAACAAAATTGGTGATGTGACTCCTGCAGGCCTGTTTATCCATGTTAAAGAAATATCGGTAACACTTTACAATAAGGTTCATTAGATAAACATTAGTTATTGTATTTACTAAAGTGAACTAACCATGAGCAATACATTTGTCACTGTATTTACTAATCTTTGTTAACATTAATTAATGAAAATGCAGTTGTTCGTTGTTTGTTAATGTTAGTTCACAGTGCATTAACTAATGTTAACAATATTTTAGTAATGTATTAGTACATGTTGAAATTAACATTAAGAAAGATTAATAAATGCTGTATAAGTGCGGTTCATTATAAGTTCATGTTAACTAATGTTGTTAACTAATGAACCTTATTGTAAAGTGTTACTGCAATATCTTCAATGCTTGACAGATATTTTATGCAATGTTCTATTGAATTATTCTAATTCACAATTGTTTTCAGTCAAATTATTACACTGATAGTTTAATATGTGAAGTGTTTTCTAAAAATATATCCAACAAATGAGAAATTAGACTAAAAGTATACATAATATAAAATGTAAAAATAAACACACCCTGAAGCAAAAAGAAATAAAAGTCCCTAATTAAAATGAGCCAACCCTCTGTCTAATTTAATATTGCATGAACTATGGAAAACAAATAGGATTAATCTCATATCTGTGGATGTTGCCTCATCGAACCTTTTAAGGGTTGATGACAGCTGCAGTGTTTTGGAAAGAGGAAGGGCCATCATGTGCAGGAATAATCATCTTATGATGCTCAGAACTATATAAGAGCTGATATGAGCACGTGTTTTGACAGAGAGCCGAGTCCTGACCCCCTCAACACACAGACGAAAGACCAGCAGGTGAGTACATCTGGTTTAGAAACACAGCACAACATCTAGAATGGGGAAAGATTTGTAATGTTTTAGTTATGTGAAAGTTTCAGCTCTAGCTAATGGCTATGCTAATATGACTTATATGTGTTGGCTTATGTTGATATATATTAATATGTAATATAGCAACAACAAAAATAATTTGTAATCAGCTAAAACACCTGAATGTCATTGTTGTGGAATTGATTTTAAAGAAAGACATCACACCTTATATTAAAACGAATGTTCTCATGTTGGTGTGGATGCTAATATAGCATTCATTATTGTTCTTGGTGTGAACCAGGGGTGTCAAACTCAGTTCCTTTGAGGGATAATGTCATACAGCAGCACTCCAGGACTGACGTTGCCCATCCATGGACTAGTTCTTAAGACAGTCTTACTAACTTATGCTTTGGCAACTGGTTCCTGTCTGGACGTTTCTAGTAATCTTGAAGACTTTAATTAGCTGGTTCAGGTCTGTTTAATTGCTGTTGGAGCCAAACTGTGCTGGAAAGTGGCCCTCCTGAAACTGAGTTTGACTGGTTTGAGTGGTCTTCGATTCTTGTCCTGGGGAACCACCACTCTACACATTTTGTATGTCTCTCTTATCTGACACACTCATTTCAGTTCATGTAGCTGTGTCCTAACAGGCTGATGATCTGAATCAGGTGTGTTAAATGTGTGTGGTTCCACAGGTCCAGGATTGAAAAACTCTGTGTTTATTATAAACTACACCTATGTGAACTTGAAGAGAACTGAGTTTATACATCTACTAGAATGACCAAAACAGTGATTTAAAAAAACATTGAGCAAAAATGACGAAGAAAATTTAGTGACAATAGATACTTAAGCATTTGAGATGCCGATGGGAACTATCACTATATGGTTACACTTTATTTTAAGGTGTCAGTTTTACAGTATAATTATACATTTAAGTACTGACTATTAACAATTAATTACATGTACTTACTATAGGTTTAGGGTTGGAGTGAGGGTTTGGTTTAGGTTTATTTGCATGTACTTATGCATATTTTATAGTTATTACGGTTGCACTTTATTTTATAGTACCTGCACTTACATGTACTTACAGTGTACTTACCTAAAGTACTGGATAACAAGTAAACGGCATGGGTTAAGGTTAGGTGTAGGGGTAGGATCAGGGTTAGTACCTGGTTATTACCCAGTCATTGCAATTATACATAGTATACATAGTGTATATGGGGAACAGGACTGTAAATAAAGTGCTACCGTTATTACTACAGTAAATAAATGTAACATGGGGAACAGGACTGTAAAATAAAGTGCTACCTACATATAATATTATATATATATATATATATATATATATATATATATATATATATATATATATTTATTGCCTTAACTGTTGCAGAGAAAATAATGTGATGCAAGTGATGTTTTGAACTCTTCCTGTATCACAGCACAGTAAACTAAAGTAATGAACTCTTAAGTGCTTCAGCTTATAAAAGGAAGAGTTTGACATCAATCAAATTCTGCTTATGTGCGCTGACCTTCATCTAATGAGATTAATTGAGAAACCCTCTGGACAGCAGATTAGAGGGGGCTTGATCATTGTAAAGGGGATTAAATGAACCTCATTCATTATCACATGCAGCATGACAGCCCAGGGACTTATGATTATTATTATACATGGTCCATTCATCTGGTCGAACAGGTGACCTGTAGGTTATCTATAGGGTAAACTGTGTCCAATTCCCATTTGGGTTATAAGAATATGAATCTTTAATCACTGTTAAACTTCAGTGGAAATGCAAAGATAGATAGATAGATAGATAGATATAGATAGATAGATAGATAGATAGATAGATATAGATAGATAGATAGATAGATAGATAGATAGATAGATAGATAGATAGATAGATAGATAGATAGATAGATAGATAGATAGATAGATAGATAGATAGATAGATAGATAGATAGATAGTTAGATAGATAGATAGATATTTAATATTTTCTTCATCTTCATTTATTCATTTTAATTACTTAAAGGATTTTAAATGGCCATATGTTTCATATGCATGTTTATATATATATATATATATATATATATATATATATATATATATATATATATATTATTGAGTATGAAGTGTGCTATATAAATATTGCTTCTACACTGTAAAAAATTATTTTCATGATTTGTTATCACATTTTTTCTTTTGTCAAATCAACTTTTATAGATAATTAATGTGGTTCAGATAACATAATATTTTGACTTTCTGTTGATTAAACCAATCGCCTTCATTGTATTAACTCAAATTTTTAATTTCGATAAACTCAAAATTTTAAGGCAACCAGGTAACTTGTTATTAAGTTAAACAATTATTTTTTTTTACAGTGTACAGGAATAACAGAAGGTTTTGCTAGTTTATTCGCCAATTTTTGAATGCTAATCAAAATAGCTCATCAATATTCTTGTCTCATCCCCTCAATCTTTTACCGATCATCATCAAATCAGTGCACAGTACTTGTCATTGATTTCCATTGTGGTTATGGAGACCCCAAAGGCTAAAGCGAGCAGCAAGGGTGCGACACGTGCCATGGCACCCGGCAGTGGCCAGCCCAAGTTCAAACAGAGGTCAACACGGCAGTTCAAGAGCAAACCCCCAAAAAAGGGTGTCATTGGGTACAACTACTATTAATGCCTTCAGTTTGATGAATCTGGATGAATCTGCATGTTGCATCTGTCTTAATATTAATGTTGTTCTTCTCAGATTTGGTGAAGAAATTCCTGGAATGGAAGGGTTGGGAACTGGTATGTAATTTTAAGTATTATTAAATATTATATACTCATGTCATTCGAGACTTTGAGATTTTGTGCATGTGTAATCATATTCTCTCTCACAGACTTTAACGTGATCTGTCCGTGGGAGGCATACAGTCACCTGGAGTTACACGAGCTGGCCCAGTACGGCATTATATGAGGTCACTTCCTGTTCCCGCATCCCACTGAATCAGCAGCCAGTGGATAATCATGACAACATCCTGCACCTTAATACGTCATTTAAATATTCATATTAGCAAAGTTTGGTTAGTCGTTTATGGACAATTTACAACACCATTTGTAAGTAACTAACTGGAATTAGTTAATCTACCTCTTCAACCTGACATTTCCTGTAGAATTAGATTTCACCCCTTTCTTATTCCTCTTTTTTACTTAATTATTTTACATATTAGTGTTGTCATATTGACACATGAACTGCATTTTAGGTGTCACTTCTTGCTTTTACTTCCACATCACTTTGCAAACATCAGTGTACAAAATGTAGCAGCAGCTGGATATTTTTAATGACGGATGTTTTTGCTTTCATTTTGTCAAGTTGCAAGATTTGTGTCTTGAACAAAAATGAGTTTGGGTGCTGTGGGGTCTCGGCATCTGCCCATAGCGCGAGTACTGGGAGCAGCTCTCTGTGAGAGCCCGGCCCAGTTTATTGGCCTTTTGATGCTGGAGAACCATACGAGAATGGGTCCGACTCATTCCCGACAGCACAGAAAGGGTTTTGACATCAAATAAAGCTTGATTATTTTCATACTTTTCAACATCTGTCTGAGTAGTTCCTTGACTTCTGGTCAAATACAAAGTGAGACATTAACATAGAGCCAAAAGCAAGATGTGGTTTCACATTTTTGAATAACACTTCAATCACCATTTAAAATGTTTCAGGGTCTATCTGTAATTCAATTACATAACTAAAGGTTATATAGTTATTAATGCTATTGAGCAGAAACCTACGGTGGCCCAGTAGGGGACAACACAACGAAATTTAAAAAGCAAACATAAGTTCACAACACAACAAAATAACCCAGAACACAACGGAAATAAACCCATTGTAAGTCCAGAGTCTTACAATATGATTAGTTTTAAATATGTAAACATTGTATATCGACATGAAAAATTAATTCAAAATCACATTTGTGCACAATACCTTCATATTTATTCCTGTGAATGATTCGACGCGCTACCACCGCGCATGATGAAGGGAGCGTCTGCTAATTCCACCAAGTGGTTAAAACGAATACTTTCATTACAATGACTTTGTTTTAATATTTAAAAACAGACATGTTCAAATTCCAAAGCTTGTTAATTCCTGATGGTAAGACTGACTCACTACAGGTGACATTTGTCAATACCTCCCTTCAAGTACTTATATTAAACAATTATTTACAGGAAAAAAATCACTGTAACTCCAAAAGGTTTTTTGTTGTTGTTAAAATTGTGGCAATACCTCCTTTTATGTACACTACACAATTAGTTTATATATATACATACACATATACAAATTATTTATTTATTTTTATTTTATTTTTTTTTTTTTATTGCTTGTAGTAGTTTCTTATTAATACGACTTACTTACTGCAGGTAAAATAATACCTCCCTGTATGTATTGTCAAAATAGTGAGTCAGTCTTACCAATAGAAACCTAGTACAAGCTTTGGAATCTGAACATGTCTGATTTTAAATGTTAGAAGTAATTTTAATTAATAAAATTATATGTTTTAACCACTTGGTGGAATTGGCAGACGTCCCTGCCGTGGCGCGTCGAATCATTCACAGGAATGAATATGAAGGTATTGTGCACCAATTTTTAATTAATATTTCATGTCGATATACAATGTTTACATATTTAAAACTAATCATGGTATTGTAAGACTCTGGACTCTTAGAACAGTGGCAAGGAACTCTTAACTTTACTGAGCACCGAGAGCATTTCCGTTGTGTTGCGGCTCGTTTCCGTTGTGTTGTGAACTTATGTTTGCTTTTTAAATTTCGTTGTTGTCGTTTGTCTGTTATTATCACAGTGACAGCCACATGTGAAGGCAAAGATATTTATTTTAACAGAGCTCGTATGACCCAAGCGACATCACACACATGAACATAGCGCCCGCGTGTTCGCACATGCGCACCGGGTCCAAGGACATTCTTAAAGAACCCAACACATATTTAAGGTGCATTACATTAGAACACACAAACTGTATTTCTGAACAGATCATTTATCACAATGATCTACATCCCCTTCCTTTAGCTGAAACCTCCTAACAAAAGGGAAGAAAACATATTTAACAATAAACAATACTGCAACATGACAATGTTATGATCCACAGCCAAGAATTTGAATAGCTTCCGTTGTAACATTGTATCAATTGCAGTGAATAACAGAATGATAACGGATACAAATCTCAGGGTGATCTCTGTATGCATGAAGAAAACACATCAACAAAGAATTACACTGGCAATGTGGAAATGGCCATAATAAACATGCTTAGCAGGCACTCAATATAATAACCAAAGTGTCACTATATCTACCATTACTGGAATTCACTGTTCATACCTTGGATTAGGCTTGCAAATGCGACCTGAACGTGTTCTGTAAGGTGCATTACTGACCTCAGTAGGATATTGTACAATGTGCTTTGGCAGGTCAGTAGGTATGGATTCTGGTTGTGGAAGGTGTATTTGTGGTGAGTGTGGTGTAAGAGGTGCAAAGTCCTGCGTATGTGCAGTGGTGTTTTGAGAGTCAATGTCCTCAGGGTTGAGCCGTGATGGAGGGGGCTCTGCAACAGGAAGGATATGGCGTCGATTCCTCCGATACGTTCTCCCATTGCATTGGATATTGTATGATCGAGGCTCCTTATTCACCTCCTTTACTATGCCAAGGTGGTCGTGTCCTTTCAGGGTTTGCATTCTGACAACTTGTCCCTCTGCCAATGGTTGCAGTGGACAACTTGAGGTATCGTAGTATCGCTTTTGGGCCATCCTCTTACGAAGCAGCTGTGCGGTGACTTGCCGGGCATGTTTGGGGGCTGGCTCCAATAGCCTAGAGTTAACAGGAATGGCTGACCGTGTGTGTCGAGACAACAGGCGTTGTGCAGGGGAACCCAACGTCGGGTCCCGGGGAATGTTTCTCAGATTTAAGAGATTGAGGAATACATCCGTCCCATCTCTGTGAGATTTCTCCATCAGCTGTTTGGCACTGCGGACTGCTCTTTCTGCCAGGCCGTTTGACTGTGGGAACTCGGGACTACTGGTGACATGGGTAAAGTCCCACTGCTTGGCAAAGTCTTTGAATCGCTGACTTGTGTACTGTCTAGCGTTATCTGAAATGAGTGTGTGCGGTGTGCCGTGCACAGAGAAATGTCTCTTCAATTTCCTGATTACAGTTGATGATGTTATGTCACGGAGGAGGTCAATCTCATACCAACCCGAGTATGAGTCCACAAGCACCAGGTAGTTTTGGCCATGCCATTCAAACATATCTGTTGCCACAGTAGACCAAGGCAAGTCTGGAACCGGGTACAGTTTTAATGGTTCTTTCTGTTGATGTGGCCTTGTGCTGTTGCAGACTGAGCATGTGAGGAGTTCTGCCGTGATGTCCGCCGTCATCGTTGGCCAGAAAATTATACCTCTTGCTCTGTGCTTGGTAGCATCTAGACCAGGGTGACCTCTGTGGACTATTCCGATGTATTCTCTCTGTAATGAGTGAGGAATGACTGTTTTGTGGCCTTTCATCACTATTCCGTCTTCAACAGCTAGCTCATCTCTGTAGGGAAAATACGGACGCACTGCAGGGCACAAATTATGTTCTTTGGTTGGCCAACCTCGTTGAACCACAGTGCTGAGGGCCTGTAGCACCTCATCCTCTGCTGTATGCTTTCTGAGTTCCTCCAGTCGAGCAGTCGAGATGTAATTGACAGACATGACCTCAAATGTGTCATTTTCAGTGTCTGGAGGAACTTCTGTGTTTGGAGCTCGAGACAGGGTGTCTGCAAGATACATGTGCTTACCCTTCTTGTACACCAGAGTGATGTCATAGCACTGTAACCTGAGCATCATTCTCTGTAGTCGTGCAGGAGCTGTGTGGATCGGTTTCTTTAGAATGGTCACCAGGGGCTGGTGGTCCGTTTCAACGAGTGTTGGTTTCCCGTACACATAGTCTCTGAACTTAGTACAGGCAAACACGACAGCTAGGAGCTCCTTTTCTATCTGAGCGTATCGTGTCTCCGTGTCTGTGAGTGTGCGGGACGCATACGCAACTGGTCTGCCCTCCTGCATGCAGGCAGCACCAAGCCCGAAACATGAGGCATCGCAGGTTAGCGTAACTGGCTTCTTTACATCATAGTACGCCAAAACAGGTGGGGTGGACAAACATGACTTGAGGGTGTCAAATGCCTTTTGGTGTTGCTGGTACCAGCACCATGCAGTCTCTTTGTGTGTCAGCTTTCTGAGGGGTGCAGCAATGTCACTGAAGTTTGGGACGAATTTCCCCAGATAGTTCACAAATTCCAAGGAAACGCTGTAATGCAAGGACATCCTTCGGGGCCGGCATCTCAGAGATTGCTTTTGTTTTGGAAGGGTCGGCTTTTAGGCCTTCACTAGTAAAGATGTGTCCCACATAGCTGACTTGATCCAGGCGAAATTTGCATTTAACCGGGTTTAGCTTGAGCTTAACCTCGCGTGCTCTGTTCAACACCCTTTTCAGATTTCTGTCATGTTCTGCAGAATTGCGACCTCCGACGATGATGTCGTCGACAATAATTGCACAGGGGTACCCTGAAAATAACTGCTCCATCGAGCGCTGAAAGACTTCGCTTGCAGAGTTTATGCCGAAAGGCATACGGAGAAATCTATAGCGCCCAAACGGGGTGCTGAATGTGGTCATTATCGAGGAATTGTGGTCTAGCTGAATCTGCCAGAAAGAGTTCTTAGCGTCTAGCACTGAAAATACGGTTGCTCCCGACATGTGAGATGCCACTTCCTCTACGCTGCGCATTGGGTGATGGGGTCTTTTTAAGGCAGTGTTGAGATCTTTTGGGTTGATACACAGCCTGATTTCTTGTCTGTCCTTTTTATGTGCCACTACCATGGACGAGACCCAATCTGTCGGCTCTGAGATCGTCGTTATGACACCAAGGCTCTCCATGCGGTCCAGCTCTGCTTTTACACGGCTTTGCATTGCCAGAGGAATGCGATGAGCAGGGCGAACTACAGGCTGTACACTGGGGTCCACTGTCATAGAATATGTAATCGGGAGTTCTCCAAGCTCGTCCGTGAACAAGTCTTTGTACTCAGAGAGAATGTCTTCAGTGCTGCCCTCCATACTGACATGATGCACATCTGGGCTGATTGTAACGAGTCCCATATCGATGCATGCACGAAATCCCAGCAGGGGTTGGACATTTTGATCCACCAAGAAGAATGAAAGTGAATGATTTTGCCCATTTAGGCCACACTGCAATGTGACAAAGCCTTTTGTTTTGATCTTGCTTCCACCATAAGCTACAAGGTTAACTGTCTTTGATTGCCTCGCTGGCCGTTCGTCGTTGGCAATTTGTTCGAAAGTCATTTGTGACATTACGTTGCATTTTGCCCCAGTGTCAACTTTCACTTCAACTGGAGTTTTATTTATGTGTAAAGTGACAAATCCCTCCTCCAACCCTGGCATGTAAGGGTTAACAGCGTTGACGCACTTGTCAAATTCGATGCCATCAACATAAAAGGTGTCATCGTGGTCAAGGGGTTTGTCTACTTCGAGTTCATGTACCGCTTTCCTGTGGCTGGGTTTCTTCTGACCCAGCTGATTGCGCGCTTTGCAACATTTCTTGTAATGATTCATTTTCTTGCAGTTGTGACACTGTTGTCCGAAAGCTGGGCATTTTTCTTTCTTTGCTGCATGATTACTTCCACAATTTCTACAATTGGTTATGGTTGGTGAATCATTTTGATCTGTTCTTTGTTTATGTATTGTGTGTTGGTGCCTCCTGCCGGAAACTGGCAGTATTGCATCCACATGAACGGCAGTCTGAGGTATAGCCAACGTTTTGTTATTTTCCTCGGTCATTTCATGTATGCGACAAATCGAGATGGCTTTAGTCAAAGTTAAATCGCTGTCTCTCAACAGTACTTTCCTTAAGCTTTCATTGTTGATGCCACATACAATCTTATCACAGATCAGCTCGTCAGTCAATTCTCCAAAATGGCAACTTTTAGCCTTAATTCGGAGATCACTGATGAATGCCTCAATAGTCTCACCTTGTTTCTGGTTTCTAGAGTGAAACCTGTGCCTCTCCATTGTTTTATTTTGTTGAGGGTTGCATATTTCACGAAATTTTCTCTTTAGGCACTCCGGATCTTCTCTGGATTCCGCGGCAGTCAAGATCGCGCCATTCTCGCCCGGTTCACGCACCTCCGCTGAATAGACAAATGAACGCTCTCGTTCTATGGCTTCCGGCCCTGCGAGATTGAGGAGGATATAGGCCCTTGTCTTGACAGGCTTATCATAGTGCGCGGCGGCGATGAAAATGTCATACTCTTGCTCGAAGATTCGCCAATTCTCGGCGATATTTCCATCAAAAGTGAGCGGGTCTGGTCTTCGAAAACAATCCGCCATAGTAACTCACCGCGCGGTCTTGAAGGACAGAAGACAAAAAAAAAAAACTTACGAGAGCAGTTCAGTCTCTGTTTTCTAAAGTTGATTCATTCACAGGCGAAAAGTCCGTACCGTCTTCTGACACCATGTCGTTTGTCTGTTATTATCACAGTGACAGCCACATGTGAAGGCAAAGATATTTATTTTAACAGAGCTCGTATGACCCAAGCGACATCACACACATGAACATAGCGCCCGCGTGTTCGCACATGCGCACCGGGGTCCAAGGACATTCTTAAAGAACCCAACACATATTTAAGGTGCATTACATTAGAACACACAAACTGTATTTCTGAACAGATCATTTATCACAATGATCTACAGTTGTGTTGTGCACTACTTGGCCACCGTAAGAAACACACTTTAAATTTGCAAATACAGGTCCAGGCCAACGCGCGGTCGAGTAGTACACGTCCTTTTAGTTATTTTAGCTGTAACAAACCAGTACTCAAGAGGGCGATAGAGTTTCGTTCAAATGCCCGCGCTATTAAACCGGATGTGTCGATCCTCAGGTAAGTTGTTATAAACCGGTGAAATAATACAACGATTGAATTACTGAATTTAATATGAATTTTGAATTTGAATTTGAAAGTATGTGGTGTCAAGTTTTCAGAAGAAGTCAGTTCTCTTTATAACTTGGAGTTGTTTTGCGCATGCGCTCTCGCGATCTACTTCAAGCGTTGCGCGTACCTGCTGTTCTCTACACATTAACTAGCAAGTTAGCAATTTATAGCCTTAGATAAAGTACCATAAATGTAAAATAATTTTATTGAATCAAACCTATACTTAAACATACGTTAAATGTTTTATATTGTACAAAATAAACAAGAACTCAAAGCACATTCACACTTCATTTGTCAACAATTGACCCTTCAACGGCAGTTTGATTGACAGGCGATCTAACCAATCATAACCCGAATCCGCCATTTTGTCCCACAAAGCAGTCAGGGGAGTTAGTAGATTAACTTTGGTGAACTTGAAAAATTATGTGTACTCCCGTCTTTCCGTGCTTGAAACAACATTCCTTTCTTTTGTTCATTCATGTTTATTTGATGCTATAAATGAACTAGTATGAAGAGATGATCGCTTCACGAGCCGCTTGAAGGAGCTACAGCGATCTGTCACGACACATTAAAGATACACTATACTGTATTTATTGTTTAAATGTTTTTTAAAAAGTACAATATTTTAAATATTTTTTTCACTGCATGAGAACATGATGTGTGGCGTGAGAGTGCATGGCTTGTCAACATAGCAACAGTAACTAAAGGGGGCGGGTCTTTGTGAAAGGTCAATTGACATTAACTTGACTGATATTAACCTGATAATGTTCACTACAGAACGGCTTAACTCACCTCAGTCTTACATTACGAATTGTGCCTTAGTACATTTCAAAATGTGATGTAATATTCAAAAAGCCTGCGAAGCTAGAAGCTGCTCACTATGTGCGTAAGGTATGATTTGGTCATTTAAACAACTACCAACAAAGAATAGGTATTTTATGAAAACATTTACAAACAATGAAAACCATTGGAATGCCTTTAAGATTTTACGTGCTATCATAAAATTCCTAGACTATTTGTCTCCAGAATAAACAGCTTAACATCTCAGATGCCAGATGCAATGAATTCATTAAATCCAGGCTGGTTCAGAATCCCTATAGCACAATATCCTGTTATTGAAAACATCTGAGTCCATTTATTGCAGTGATTGTAAGTACACATCATGCTGAGCTCTGTTCCACCGTATCTTCTGCAGCAGATGTGTCGTTATGAACAGAGTGAGAATCTGGACCCCCAGCAGAATTATGACTACCGTCACAATCACTTTGCCGTTGTGCTCAATCCAGCGGGAGATGCTGCCCAAACAGCCGCCCAGGAAGATCACGCTCTGAGCGGAGAACTCGTCCAGCTGTTGGGCTCCCACTCCACACTGGGTGTTCCACACCGTCCCGTTCTCTAGAGGATCTACACAGCACGAAGGGGGCACTCCGCAGGCCTGGACCCCTGGAGCCGAACAGTTGAAATACCTGTGCCAGAGAAATGGATACTGGTGAGACTCACTCAACTGGATCTGCAATATTTGACATGATGCTTTTTGAGTTCAAAGGTAGGTCAAGGGTGAAGTCTCATTTCTGCCCCACCACTGGCACCAAGAATTAAAGGGATAGTTTACCCAAAAATAATATAATATAATTTACTCCCTCAAGTTGTTCCTAACCTATATTAAATTCTTTCTTCTGCTGAACACAAAAGATGATATTTTGAAGAATGTTGCTAACCAAACAGATGATGAATCTGAAAAAATACTATGGAAGTCAACGGTGACCATCCATTGTTTGGTTACCAACATTCTTCAAAATATCTTCTTACAGAACCCCTAAAGGGTCATGGTGGTGGAAAAAAAAAATGAGATAGGTCAATAATAGGTCAATGCTACGTTTTGCATTCCCCTGAGAAACTTTGCATTCGCTCGCAAAACCTTTTCATTCTTTTCAGACGGTTTCTTGGCGGAACGCAAACCTTTTTGAGAGAGTAAGCAATGTTTCTCTGCAGAAAGCAAAACATTTGCAAGAAAATGTAAAACCATCGACTAATGGGTCATAAAAAACTTGATGTCATGAGGCTAGGCTAGGATGTTGTTATATGATTGCTATAGGATTTAGTGCATTTCTGCATGGTTTCTACTCTAGATGATTGCTTACTGGCCCAGGTCAAAAGGGTTTATGCAAAACTTAATGTATTGACGCCACGGTGTAGCTATGTGGTTACTAAGGGATTATGAGTGTTTCAACTGCATTTCTCTGAATGCTAGGCTAGGTTGGACTGGTTCGTTGCTTATTAGACAGGTTAACTTGATGTCATGATGCTAGGGTGTTGCTATGTGGTTGCTAAGGGATTCTGAGTGGTTTTTAGTGCATTTCTGGGTGGTTGTTTACTAGACTAGGTCAAAAAGGTTCATGCAAAACTTGATGCCATGATGCTAGGGTGTTGCTAGGTGGTTCCTAAGGGATTCTAAATTGGCTTTTTAGTGGATGTCTTGGTGGTTGCTTAGACTTTGTCAAAAAGGATATTGCAAAACATGATGCCATAATAATAGGGTGTTGATAGGTGATACCTATGGTATTCTAAATCGGATTTTAGTGTATTTGTTGGTGGTTTCTACTCTAGATTATTGCTTACTTGCCCATGTCAAAAGGGTTTATGCAAAACTTGATGTAAAGATGCTAGGGTGTTGCTATGTGGTTGCCAAGGCTGAGCTAAGGTGCTCAGGTATCTGAGTGTTTTTTTAGGGCATTGCGTATGGTTGCTAGGTGGTTGTTTACTAGCCTAAGTCTTACTGATATTCTGGTCCCTCCTTCGTTTACAGGATTTTCTCTGTTTTATCACCCAACAAGTATAAAGTTTCTTAGAAAAGTAAAAGCATACTCCTCAAATTGCATGATTTGAGGAAACATGATCGGAGAATGTATGTTAATAAACACAAATACACACTTCAGCTTTAAAATAAATCCCTTCAGCAGAGCCTTACATTGTTAATAATGGGTAATCGTGATTGCCATTGCTAAATGAGGATTGTGATGTGATAAAAAGAAATATATTGGAAAGCATGAATGGGAGAATTATACACAACGAGTAAGTCATATCAAGAACAACAAGCAGGAGAAAGCTAACCCCAAACTATGAGTCAAGGACTCATTAAATGCTGGAGAGGCTCTTTATTGCAAATTAGGTTGTATAAACCTTGGACTACTGTAGTGTTGGGAACTGTAATGATGTCAGCCCCTCTCTTGATTTCCACTCATTTTGCACTCACACATTGATTTCCCAGTCTCTGTAGGTATCCGCCCCACAGCACTGCAGGCCCGTCTGGATCTCATCAGTGATGAACCTCAGATCCAGGTCGTCCTGGTACCGCACCATGGCGGCCAGCATGACCGAGCGCAAGTACTCCACGATCTGTCCTTGCAGGCTGTAAACTGTGACTGCCACCAGAACCTGTGCCACCACCAGGAGCAGCACAACAGCTGAGAAGGTCCGAAGAAGGCACATGTTCTCCCGCAGCGCCCCCACGCATCCCGTCAGGCTCAGCAGGGTGAGAACCAAACCGAGAAATGAGAAGAGCAGCATGGGGTCCGTGCCGATACCACTGATCTTCTCCTGAGCGAAGGACTCTTTATTGATCAGGCCCCACAGGCCTACTACTAGTGTGACCAGACCCAGGACAGTGAAGAGCAGGTTGCTCGTGATGAGGAGATACTTCAGAATGTAGTCGCTCCAACTGGATGAACTGGGAACACGGGAAGTGAAGACGTTCCATGATGAAGCTCTGGTTGCCTCTTCCTGGCTGGATAAACTCGAGCTGGTCTGACTTCCTGAACTGTTGTGCGTTCCCAGATACGAGGCAGCTGAGGTACCTTCTGATTTTTTTACATCTCCCTGATGATGGTTTAAGAAGTAGAAAGTTAATGAATTTGGTCAGTTGAATAACCTAAGAGTGTTTGTTTTTTTTGTCAGTGCATTAAAAATATTAATAACAATTTTTAAGTTATTATTATTATTATTAACTATTATGGTTTACTCAAACACTTTTGGTCAGTTGAATATTCTTAGATAGTTTCGACCAAATTTACAGGGCATTAATAATAATGATAATAATAATAATAATGATAGCAACTTAATTATCATTGTTATTTTTACACTAACAATTATAATAATAATATATATTATTGATAACTGTTAATAATAATAACAGTTATCAATAATATGTTGTATTTATTATTATTAATGCACTGAGACTAAGTGAATTTGGCTCAAACTGACCAAGAGGGTTTGAATAACAATAACAATAATAATAATTATTATTATTGTTATTATTGTTATTAAATCAATTATCAATAATATACATTATTATTATTATATATAATGATTTGTGTAATAATAATGATAATTTAGTTATGATTTATTATTATTAATGGTTATAAATAATAAATATATAATAATAAATCATATATACAATAATAAAGTAATAATTATAATATTATAATACATTGCTGCGTGTGTTAATGTTATTGTAAAAATATTAATAATTATTATGATTATTACTATTATTTATAATTAAGTCATTATAATTAATTATTAAATCAAAATAGTTTAATCAAACATTATTGCCACTCTCAGTTTGCCTCTAAATCTAATCCTGCCTTTAACTCACATCATTAGTTGAACATCATTAGTTGAAGAAGTTATGTTACTCAGTTATGAGCAGAAATAAGTTTTCCCTCTTTGATTTACAGGATGTCTTTAGTGAATTTGCTGCTAAAACAATGCAGGCGTTGTGTGCTAATAAACAATGTTTAGCAGGCACAAAATTACAATCATCTGACAATTAAAAATTTGAAGAAAATAAATCAAAAGCAGTCATGCTACCTTTGGTATTAGAGGTTTGTTCTCTTCATTTTGGAAGTGATTCCTCTGCTCCCAGAAAAATAAAAATCTCCCAAAAGACGGAAACCACCCCATACCTCCCAAATATCGGGAGCGGACGCGTTATGTCCTCCAGAGCGCTCAGAGAGGGATGCAGGTCGGCTGAGGGGTTGAGTAGACAGAAGGGAGCGAGTGCGAGTGGGCCACGGCACTGCATTCCAGCATCATGTGAGAGTCACAGTACTGAGGATTAGAGGGTCAACGATTGAACCGGCCCTGAGGGCTGAACCGACAGTGTGCAGCTCACATGAAAGACTGAAGGCATTAACAAGATGCTTCACTGCTCCACAACTCAGACACAGCAAAGCGTATAAAACCCCATACTGTAAAACTTTGCAGTTTAAATTTCCAGCATTAAACTGGCAGCAGCTTCACCTGCAAAGTACTGTTGTTTTTACAGTTTTTTACTGAAAAATTGTCCTGTAATTGACCCTTCGCTATGCCCGACAAGCCATGCGCTCTCACGCCACACATCATGTTCTCACACAGTGAAAAATACAATGGGTACGGAAAGTATTCAGACCCCCTTAAATTTCTCACTCTTTGTTATATTGCAGCCATTTGCTAAAATCATTTAAGTTCATTTTTTCCTCATTAATGTACACACAGCACCCCATATTGACAGAAAAACAGAGTTGTTGAGATTTTAGCAGATTTATTAAAAAAGAAAAACTGAAATATCACATGGTCCTAAGTATTCAGACCCTTTGCTCAGTATTTAGTAGAAGCACCGTTTTGATCTAATACAGCCATGAGTCTTTTTGGGAAAGATGCAACAAGTTTTTCACTCCTGGATTTGGGGATCCTCTTCCTGGTTTAAGTCAGGGCTCTGGCTGGGTCATTCAAGAACAGTCACAGAGTTGTTGTGAAGGTGCTGTGTGTACATTAATGAGGAAAAAAAACTTAAATAATTTTAGCAAATGGCTGCAATATAACAAAGAGTGAAAAATTTAAGGGGGTCTGAATACTTTCCGTACCCACTGTACATCGTGGAGCAAAGAGGATTCTAACAACGTATGAAACAGTTTCATATATAAAATATTGTAATTTTTTAAAGAAGTTTAAGCAATAAAAATACCTTATAGTGTCTCTCTAATGTGTCGTGACAGATCGCTGTAGCTCCTCGTGAACCGATCATCTCTTCATACTAGTTCATTTATAGCATCAAATAAACATGAATGAACATCAGAAGGAATGTTGTTTCAAGCGCGGAAAGACGTGAGTGCACACAATTTTTCAAGTTCAAGTTCACCAAGCTAGCCAGCTATAGAAACAAACACTACTTTCACACACATCTGATAATCTGCATGGAGTTATTTTACAAGTTGAAGAGTTAAGTTAAAACTGTGCAATGCAGTGTTTTTTCTAGTGTATTTACTTTAACTGCTTGAAAATTGTCAATAGTATGACCCAGTTCAGGAACAGCCAAAATTAAAATAAAAAGATGAGTCAGAGCTATACAGAGGCATATTCATATTTATTTACAAGTAAATCTTTATCATTGTCTTTGTGGACGTGTGTCTTCAGGCTTTGACTGGTTTATATCATTTGTGGAGTAGTGCGATGTAATTATTTAACATAAATTTGAAGGATGTCAGTAGATTTTAATTTATTAAAGCACACAGATCTCATGTAACATGCTAAATCTTTCATTCAAAACATGTTAATCAGCAATAAATATTTCTCTGTATATAATGGTCTCAGAACACAAAGATACTTTTTTAGTCCCTATGAGAATTTGACAGTAAAAACCAACTTTGTTGAACACAAAGACTGATAACATCTCAACCTTTTGTTTGATGGAGACAAGGAAATTTTCTTTTTGGTGAAATAAAATGAAATGAAATTAATAAAAAATGAAAATTAAGAATATGTACATGAGTACTAATGAATATGTGACTACATGAATCAACTCAAACTCATGAAAACTATATGAAATAACAAATGGCATTGTGGGAATGATGCAGTGAGCAAAACATGTTGCACAAATGAAAATGTCTTACATTTGAGCTTGTTCTTTGATTCCAGCTCTGCTCAATCTGGACATTCATCAACAAACACTGTTGAAGGAAGAACTCACTTCATGATGCTTTTCATTCCTTATCTGGTCCAGATCTAAATTTTACTCATGATAAAATTAAGATTTATATAAACATGTATATAAAGGCATAATTTATATTTGTTTACAAAAGTCATTTCAATCATTTAAGCAGAAGTCTTTAAATCAAAATGTTTTTTATGATCATGAGAAACATGAAATGACCCTGTCAGGACAAACAGACTCAAACAGATGTTGGTGTTTGTTGACAGATGATGGTAAATGCCAATGAAGGAAAGTAAGGGATCAATATAAACAGAAGAGATGGTGATGAATGGAGACGGATGTTGGAGTGAGACGTGAAGGAACTGAGCCGGTGACAAGATCGCAGTGGAGATCGCTGGAGTGTCACATGATCATTGAGTGTCGCAGGTGACAGACTGAATCCACAGTCGAGGTCAGAGAAAGATCTTACAGTGAAGATGAAGAGGTGATGATGATGGTCAGTGATCAGGTGACTGTGAACACTCAGTGCTGGTGAACCCGTCACACACTCTTGTGTGTCCACATGTTTGACTGGTAGAGTTAATAATATTTAATGTTTATTGCTGTCACACTTTTTTATTGTATTTCCTTTCATTTCATTGATCATGTAAATTCATTCACTGAAGTCATAATAATTCTCACAGATAATCAGAGGTGTGGAGTTTTCATTCCACCGATACCCCAAACCAACAAATGGATAGAGTTTCTCATTAAAACACTGATCAGAGAAAGTGTAGATATGAGACATGGACTCTACATCATAAAAAGAGACGAGTCTCTTCTCATAATCCACAAACAGTCCGATCCTCTGGGGATTCACTGTCATGGAAAGGACAGATGAAGACTCACGAGCCCAATAATTCCCATGTCTCCGTCTCACAATCCAGTATCCATTCAGAGGACTCAGACTGATCCAGTCCTTCCTGTTACTGGATTCTCTGGTCACTCCTAAATCCCACTCAGTTTGATTCTTCACCTGAACCTCATAGTAAAAACTCCTTGAGGAGAATCCGTCCTTCCCAAGAACACCAAGATAATATTTAAACCTGTTTTGTTCCTCATCTACTCTTGTCAGTTCTCTGTTTCTACATTCCACTTGTTTCCCATCTTCAGACACGATGAGACGAGGATGAGCAGAATCAGCATCCAGAATCACATTCACTGCTGAAAATATTGAACATTCTGCTTTACAGATGAACACATGATACAATAAACACAATTATATAGTTTTTTTAATAGGAATCATGGTAACTTTACAACTAGATGAACAAAAATAAAAATACTGCATTAATTGTAAACTAGATTAAAAAGTTTGACAGTTTTAAGTTTGAAGTACTTTTAAAAGCTTGAAGTTGCTAGGGTGTTCTGGGTGGTTGTTAGGGTTTTGCTATGCAGTTGCTAGGGTGCTCAGCAGAGTTTTTAGGGTGTTGCTATGCAGTTGCTAAGGTACTCAGACTGGTTACTAGGGTATTGCTTGGTAGGGTATTCTGGGTGGTTTTTAGGGCATTTCTAGGTGATTGCTATAATGATACCAGGCAGTTGCTGGGGTGTTCTGAGTGGTTGCTAGGGTGTTACCATATGGATGCTAGGGTTGCTTGCACACTGCTAGGTGGTTGCTAGGGAGCTGCCAGGCAGTTGCTAGAGTATTATGGATGGTTGCTAGGGTATTGCTAGGTGTTCTGGGTGGTTGCTATGGTGTTGCTAGGTGGTTATTTGGCTGTTCTGCACAGTTAATAAGGTGTTGCTAAGCAGTTACGAGGTTGTTGAATCAGGATCAAAAATGCACATATAAATATAATCCTGTTTCAAAAAGCTTTTATTTATTTACAATATTAAGTATCACATGCATTAAACCTGTTGAATACATACATGCTCCTCAAGTCACACTCCTGCCAGATTTCAGGTAAATGTGTTTTTGATTCTTCCATCACTTACCTTCAACTCAACATTGTGTTCTCAAGAGTGTCTTAACAAACTGCATCCCATATGAGAATTTTTTATGATTGTGGAGATCGTTCCTGGTTTATTTCCTCTTTCTCTTATAACTAAACACCTGAAGAAACGACACAGTCCCTCCCATCATTCCAGCTGATAAACCTGCTACAGCAACTTCTGACTAACATATCTCACTTCAATCTGATTTGAAATATGTCAGACATATTACACAGAATTAAAAGAACATGAAGGCACATATATGGATGATGACTCAGTATGTGCATCCAAAAATATAGAGATAACTATGAGCCCAGTACTGACAATATACCAGAAAGAAAAAAAGATAGTTTATCACATATAAAATATAAAACTCATTCTTGAAATAAAAAACATCATTATATAAAATAAAGGTCATGGCGCCAGATTCCTCCACCGAATTCAACTGCCACAAGTTTTATTTGCCACAGAGAATTTCCTAAAAGATAGGATAATGTTCTCTAAAACATTCAAAAAATGTTTAGCGATAGCATTGTTAGAACATTGTCTCCTAACATTCTTATAAAGTTTTTAGCAGGAAGTTTCGCCGCAGGCACTCAACTTTAACAACTCCACAATCAGCATTACCAGCTTCACTTATTACTAACGACTTTAATTCTGTCATACATCAAAGTTCTTATTGAGAATTAATAGAGGTTTAGATGTTAATGTTTTATAAAAAAAAAAAAAAATAATAATAATCGTGTGGTTTGAAGTCACTTTAATGGTGATCAGTGTTTTCTGTAGTGTTTGATCCATGACTTTTTAACATTAGTTTTTCTCTGGCTGTTGTTACTCGGTGTTTGTTATAGCAAGAAAAGCAAGAGAAAATGTGATTTGTTAGAGCTTCTGAGAATGTTTTATTCATTTCTGAATATAACAAAGAGGAATCTACATTTTTGTATGCATTATTTTGCCAATATTATAATATAATTAATCAAATAAAACAAAACACAAAAGTCTTTGGCTCTACCATACATCATTGCTGATTCTCAATATAAGGCTGCAGTTTGACTTTATTTCTGCCATACGTCTACAGAAGCTCTTACACCGTGTCTACACCAGACGCAAATTTTATTGCGTCGCATTGCACCACAGCAGCTAAAACCTGTCTACACTGAACACAACAAGCTGACCGTTGCAAAGCACTTGGACTACATCAGAAATAGGACGGGGAATCGGTTTACTGTCGGGAATTTGTTGTGTCGCGCCACATCCTGTGTAGACATTAGCACTTATTATAATGCATTCATAATATTCATGCATATAATGCGTCGTGCAGCTCTCGTCCGGACAGTGTTAGTGAGAAATAACAGAGATTTAGATATCTATGTTTTATTTAAAATGTTTGGTTACCATTATGGTGATTAGTGTTCACTTTAGTTCAGCGACTGACCTTCTTTGTGTTAGTTCTTTTGGCTCCTGTAATGTGTTTATAAGACAAGTTTGCTTTAGCAAAAAATGTGATTGTGGTGTGGGTTACTTATTGATAATGATTTTGTCATCATGTACCAGCCTGTTTCACTGATCTCATCCAGTGTCTAATCCACTATTGAGAGTGTTATGTTGTTAAAGCACTGCACTTAACTGCACAACGCCCTTCATCCGTGACTTATTCACGATACAGCACAGCCTCTCGTAACTTATTGCTTACATGAATAATCACAGTTTCCTTCAGTATTTAGTATTATCATGATTGTTTTTTGGAAAAGAGCTGCATAATTTATTGAAAATGTCTCATTTTGTGTGAAAAATGAAGTCATATGGTTTTGACATGAAAATTTGACAACGTTAAATTTTTGAAACAGATGTCTTGCTTAAAATTAGTATTACAATAAATCATGAATGATAAATACTGTCCATTTGTGAATTTGAAATGAAAATCACTTTTGGAAAAAGGCAGTAAACTAGCTGTTCGCTGAGTAGGGGAAACCTACAGCTACTGAAAACATTTGCAGTCCTCCGAAATGAAACAAAACATAAAATTAGCATGATGTATGCATACATCTCATCGAGACTTTTCCTGTGGTTGCTTGTGCAGATGTGCTCGCTGTGGGAAGTTCTCCAGGCTCCTGGATTCTCTCCTGACCTTGGCTTCAGGTCTCCGTTTTGAAGAGGAGAGCGCAGCACAGTAGGTATTCCAGGAATGAACGGAGCAGATTTTTCCTTCTCCCTGCTCCATCCACAGCCAAATCATCTCACACCACCTGACTCCAAAAATATTACTCATACAGACACTGCTGTCTGTGCAAACTCCATAAAACTGTGCTCCCTCTGCCATGTCTGAAGGTTTACTGATGCTCATTTTTAAACAGAGCGCTGTATGTTTGCAAGAGAAATGCCTGCATTGCACTCACCAATCTAACATATTTTAAAAGTTAGTGATTTTGTTTTGGAGGTCTCCTACAATGGGTTAACATGCATCCAAGGTCAAAAAAACATTTTAATTTTCTCATTATATACACTGTAGCATCAGCTCTTTTTCTCACAGTGTCAGAAACAGTTCAACAATTGATTCGGTCTCTCTAAACTCCTCCTTTCCGAAAGTTTACTCTGCTCTAATTGGTCAGATGGCCCAGTCTGTTGTGATTGGTCTGATTGGCCCAGTGCCGGATCTTCCTCAGCACTTGATAAACAATTACCAATTGACCCTTCGCAAAGACCCGCCCCCTTTAGTTACTGTTGCTATGCCCGAGAGCCAATGCACTCTCGTTCAACACATCGTTCTCATGCAGTGAAAAATACATCCCGGAGCAAAGAGGACACTGACAACATATGAAACAGTTTCATATTTCATATATTGTCATTTTTTTAAAGACGTTTAAATAATAAATAGCGTCTAGTGTCTCTTTAATGTGTCATGACAGATTGCTGTAGCTCCTCGTGAAGCGATCATCTCTTCATACTAGTTCATTTATAACATCAAATAAACATGAATGAACAACAGAAGGAATGTTGTTTCAAGCGCGGAAAGATGCGAGTACACACAATTTTCAAGTTCACCAAGTCTGACAAAATGGCAGATTTGGGGTTATGATTGGTCAGATCACCTGTCAATCAAACTGTTTGTGACGGGTCAGTTCGAGCAAGAGTCCTCATCCTTTGGAAGTGCAGCAAAGTGGATTTGCTTTCGCAGCACAGAAAACAGCGTCTTCTCAACATGGCGACAACACGAACCAAACTCTTCCAGGCATTAGCTACAACTACAGTGTTTGAGGGTCAAAGCAGACGTTGTTCACGGGCAGCCAATGAAGACCAAATGCTGGCATTATAGGGATGCACGATTTATCTCACGATACGAAAAATAACATTGAACTTGAGTACGATTATTGCTTAAACGCGATTCTTAGTGTAATAATGAAATCGCAAAGGTTGTGATTTTTTTTAATGCGCAGCTTTTCAATGAAGTACGGCTCCAAAATGCGAATCCATCTGAAAGCACCAGAGTTTGAGTCGCTTATAATGTACATTTGAAAAAGCAACGCGCCTCAAACATCTTTCCAGACATGAGAAGCATTTATTAACATCTTGTCCAACAAAAGACAACATTTAATACCATATTTTACTCCAAACTCACTTCATAACAACAGTTGTGTTTATTAGTCATATTTAATCAATCAAACCATTTAAATCTTCTGTTTATTCAGCTACAGCGATAAGATGCGTGTTATCTTCTTCTGTGATGGTAGGCCTATATTTTGAGTTTCTCTGCAAGAGCGCCCTCTGGCTTTCAGATGGAGAAGCATTTACTACTGATCACGCATTGAATAATCGTAATCCTTTGCCAAATCGCGTATGATTTAATCGCGATAAATCGTGCAGCTTTTTACAAACCTATGTACGTTTGTTCAGGCTGAAATTGCTGGCAACTCGTTTCGGTACTCCATTTTGATCTTTAAAACTTTGCAGACCTTTCACATTCACAAACGGCTATATTACATGAAAGGAAATAGCATATTAGAGGCACTTCGTTGTGAAGGTTTTGAAGCATCAGTATTACTATTGTTCATACTTTTAGTTAGAGATCTGACCTGGACGAGAGACTTGGGGGCTCTTATGCAAACTTTATACTGCAAATCATCTATGAAAAATAATGGATGGTCTGAACTATAGTCTATATAATATATGTATCACTCCTCAGTGTATTATTCTTTCTCTTGACATTTTGCCTCTCAGTACAAATTGATAATCGTTCAGACAGAATAACTGCTAGTCTGGTATTTTTGTGGAAATCTATGATTTTCCCTTCATTGTTAGGTTGATAAATGAAATCCACCTGTTAAATCTGGCCGTAGGTTCAAACCCGTGTGCCAATCTGAACACATCAACCGAGATTCTGTGGCGCAAGCTGTAAATTTATAAAAACATATGCATCAGCTCTGCTCTGCAGTTGCTTTGATGTTTATTTAGAAGTATATCACTGGGAAAGTTTTTTTTTTGATAATAAATTGGACACTTTCTGACAATCCAGACAATACAAATTTAAATGCCAATTTAATAGGTGTCTAAGTTACTTCTTTCTGTTTGCTTTCTGGCATTAAACAGTATTTCCACAAAAAATTATTGTTTGCTCCTCTACTTTTTTCACATTCCCTCATGATGTGATGACCGCTACACTATCACATGTTCAGATAATAAAACCACCTGCCAAATCACATAAGATATAGATGAAAAACACAGTGTCTAGAACTACTTGAAACCTCATCATCACCGCTAATAGGAATCAATGACTTAAGCTCACAATCTCTGTTTTGTCAGTCATCGTTTTTCTTCCAAGAGATGTGGCAGGCCTGTGCCTTTATTTATTTTATTTATATATTTTTGTCATTTTTTCAATGGCTGATTCTTAAGGTCTGTTCACACTAAAAACGATAACAATATACAGTAGTTCTAAAAATCGATCTGAATATAAATGAACCGCAGTGTCCACACCACTACTATAACAATGAAATCACATTCATATAACAGTGAAATCTGACAGCCAATCAGAATCCGTCCTGCTTTAAAAAGCTCGAGAATAATCAGAACGATTATCCGCTGATAATATAGTTATCATTCTTGGTGTGAACGGGTCTTTAAATAGAACAGTTGTTCTTTTATTGATAATTGTTTCAACCCTGTAAGAGCAATACATTAAGTTTAAAATTCATATACTTATAATTTGAATATATAACTAAGTCTCTTATCCCCGGTTTCACAGACCAGGCTTAAGATAGTCTCAGACTAAAATGCATGTTTGAGCTGTTTTAACTGAAAGAAACTAGCACTGACATATCTTAAAATATGCCAGTGTTATTGTTTTCTCTCTAGGGTACCTTTATAAAAGCTACTTAAATGACCTAAATGAACTAAGACCTAATCCTGGCTTAATCTAAGCCCTGTTTGTGGTACCGGATCTTAGTCTCATTCTTTGTGCCTTGCAATAAATCACTATTGTAACTAAGGAAGAAAACTTAAAAGCCCATGACATTTCTTTTCAAAACATATTTTAACTACTCCAGAAATGTTCAATCAGTGTTCTTGTACATTGTTGCCAAGAACAATAGTTTTTCTATAACAAAATTGATCACTATGACTTTTCCCATAAAAGTTGAGCAAGGCCAATCCAAGTATAATCAATGAAGTGCCGTTAAAGACTCACCTCTGTTTGAACCATGTGGTCATTTTTATGATGTCACCGCCTTAAGTATGATGCTGAAAGTTCAAGACATTGTTTTAAGAGGGGAAATTTTATACAGCAAAAAAATAAAAGAAAAAAAGACTTTCGGAAAAACAGGAATTTAACTTTTTTTATTCCATAAAACTGCTACTAATTTAAAATATGTATAGCCAATTTTTTTATTCATATTGCCTTTACACTTTTAAAAATAAAGGGTATTTTCACAGTGATGCAATAGAAAATCATTTTACTGATCAGTTTTTTAAATATTATTGGTGTAGAACAATTTAAAAATCAAAAGAACTTTGTCATTTTTTCTCACTATAAAGAACTTTTGTGGAATGGAAAGGATCCATTCTTCATGCAAATATCAATGACAATAAACAACCTTCATTTTAAAGGGTTTCCGAAAATTAAAAAAAAAACAAAAAAAAACGCTCAATTCATTTGGATTAATTTTTCTTTATGAACTTTTTGAAGCGTCAAAGTGGTAGTTGTGCAGCTGTCAATAGAAAGACATCACTCAGATTTCATCAAAAAGATCTTAATTTGCGTTTCGAAGATGAACGAAAGTCTTACGGGTTTGAAACGACATGAGGGTGAGTGTTTTTTTTTTTCAGTTTTGGGTAAACTAATCCTTTACGAGTGAATGACTGGCACAGCTGCGGCTCAGTATAACGAGAGAATGGCACAAGGCAAGAAATAGAGTAAGAAGTCGTTGAAAAACAAAGCGAGTGGGCCAGATTTTTCATTCTGGCACCTGGGGCTCAGTGTGGTGTCATTATTTCCATAAGTCCACGCTGGCCTGTTCTGCAGAGAGCTGCTGGCCTGGTCTGTGCGTTTGGATCAGAGCTCATCGCTGTTGATTAGTCCAGGACCTGAGCCCAGATTCAGGATCCAGAGCTTCAGCTGGGTCAGAGGTGGAACATTAACCTGCCTTCTGGTTTTACCCTAATCATTTATTTATTTATTTATTTTTAGGCAGTGTCCAGCTCTTGCTGGACAACCAATTAGACAGGTTGTTTTCAAGAGGTTACGGATGTCAGGCATTTTAAGATTTTAAGCAGCCAAAAAAAAAATGGTGGTCTCCCTTAAAATGGATTAAACATAAATCTTGTGCTTCCTTCCTATTCCCATTTGTGCTTCCTCTGTGGCTTTGTTGTCAGACTGTTTCATGTTAAATTGCATCCGTGAGCTGTGCTGATGCTTTTTGCCCAGACAGGTTGAGACCTGCGGGAGGAATTTATAACCTGAATGTCCACAAAGTTGCATAAGTCCGTAACATTTGAAAGTCAATCTCTTGAAAACAAGTCCAGGTTATATTTCACCCCAACAATCTAAAGAAAAGCTAAAGAAAATATATTTTGCCTTCAGAAAACGAAGCATAATGCCTGGACTTCCATACAATATCCATCCATCCATCCATCTGTCTGTCTGTTGTTCATCTATCTATCTATCTATCTATCTATCTATCTATCTATCTATCTATCTATCTATCTATCTATCTATCTATCTATCTATCTATCTATCTATCTATCTATCTATCTGTCTGTCTATCTGTCTATCTATCTATCTATCTATCTATCTATCTATCTATCTATCTATCTATCTATCTGTCAGTCTGTCTATCTGTCTATCTATCTATCTATCTATCTATCTATCTATCTATCTATCTATCTATCTATCTATCTGTCTGTCTATCTGTCTATCTATCTATCTATCTATCTATCTATCTATCTATCTATCTATCTATCTATCTATCTATCTATCTATCTATCTATCTATCTATCTATCTGTCAGTCTGTTGTCCTTTCATCCATCCATCCATCCATCCATTCGTGCATCCGTCCATCCATCCATCCATCTGTCTGTCTGTTGTTCATCTATCTATCTATCTATCTATCTATCTATCTGTCTGTCTGTCTGTCTGTCTGTCTGTCTGTCTGTCTGTCCGTCCGTCCGTCCGTCCGTCCGTCCGTCCGTCCGTCCATCCATCCATCCATCCATCCATCCATCCATCCATCCATCCATCCATCCATCCATCCATCTATCTATCTATCTATCTATCTATCTATCTGTCAGTCTGTTGTCCATTCATTCATCCATCCATTCATTCATTCACCCATTCATCCATCTGTCAGTCTGTTGCCCATCCATCCATCCATACATTCATCCATCCATCTATTCATTCATCCATCCATCCAGCCATCCATCTATCTATGGCAAAACTTCCCATAATATGCTAAAATATATGCTAAAAATATAAGTTGTGTTGTTTAAAAAACCTTCAAAGGAGAAATGTGCATTTTTTTCTTCTTCTTTCACCATTATGATGCAGATTGAGATTTTATACAACAATCAAATCTTCATGCTGTTTTCATGAATGTGAAAATATTGCACTAATCTCATTATATGTGTTGCAGAAGTAATGCTTTTCTGACTGGACAGCATCCAGTTATTTTCCAAAACTCGTTCAGGCCAGAAGACACCGATCTCTACTGCATTTTCACACTGACCAGTATTGATTGGATTAGCAGTGCTTGTTTGTTTATAGAGGACCTCTTTTCAACACAGGTGGAAATTCATCTCTCACTCTCTGTTATATAAATTTCTCAAGTCTGACCTTGGAATGAATCTGAAGGGGTTTGCAAAAGCCTCTGTTCTTCATTTCACCTTCAATCATGTCTGTTTTACTATCGCAATAGGCTTAAAGACTAATCTTTTGTGCTTTTTGGCCAATTGTATGAGATTTTTTTGTTGTTGTTTAGGGGAAAACCTGAAAGCTCCATTACACTCTTGTTCAGTCTATGTAATTTGTTATTGCTGTGGGATTTGTGGACGAAGTTCTGCATCATGAATTTTATTCTCTTTTCTGGTCCATATATAGCAAAATTCATTTTATCTGTCCATAATACGTTACTCTTTCAGCCAAAATGACTTAATCGCTGAAGCTTTTCTGAAGCAGTTGAGGATATTTCCATGTGTATCACAGTGATACCTTTCAATCAAGAGGAGACAGCATTAATGTGTTTGAAGATTATTATTCCAGATCAAACTTTAGGGGGGAAATCCATGGAAAAAAAACATAGACACCAGATTATCAAAGAGACTTGATAGTGGACTTTTCTGACTTGGACCAGTAAGTAACCACCTAGAATATCTTAGCAACAGCATAGCAATACCCCGGCATAATGGCAGCACGTTTTGCTCATACTTCAGCTAAGTTTTATATTATTAGAAATAGCATGTTTTTGAGACAATATACTTTATTCTATGGCATTTATGTTTTTAGAAAACCACTGAAAGTTGTTAGGATCTTTGTGTTTGTCACACCTCACAGTTCTCACAAAGACTGGAGATGCATGTGATTGATTCTGGGAACATGCAGTAGTTTTTATTTTTTATTTTATCGTACTGTAGTATTCAGTCTGGCATTGTCATGCTGATGAATGCGTATACTGGTACGGAAAGAGGCGAAGCCAAGCTGTTATTTGTTTCAAATGCTGAATTACGTAATGCTCTCATGACTCTTGGGAATTGCCTTAGCCAGATCTTTTCTGCACACTTTCAGAACATGCAGTTTATGTAATGAAAGCTCAAAAGTTCAATAAGGAACATTCACGTTCTCACCAGGGCCCTCCAAATTCGACCCAGAACATCTATTTTCGCTTCTCTTTTGAAAAGAGTTAAGTAATGTCACATGAATTCTGTGCACAGAATGAAGTCAAGTTATCACGGCCTTTGGGAAAAAGAGTACTCCCATCCAAAACAAGCACAAAGCACATACGGAACTGTTTGTAATTGTGTAACTTTTGGAAATCCACATGAATCTAAAGGGAATTGCTTTACTACGATCGGTTTTCATTTTTACAAGAGGTTTTTTTTCTTTCCCCGAAGTATTTTCTGAACAACAGGTGCAGGTCAGCTACATTCTTAAAGGGATAGTTGCAACTATTTTTTGTAATAATAAAAGTCAATAGTGTCCAAAACAACATTACTCCCTATGCAATTTCATTGTATGCACACACACACACACACACACAAAAAACACTGAGGCATTTTTATATCTTCTTCCCACAGAAGTCATACAGGTTTAGAATGATAGAGGTGATAGAATAATGACAGAATCTTCATTTTTGAATGAACTATCCCTAGTTGTACATATAACTAGTGTACAGTAAATACTTCTATAGTTTTATATAGGAGGATGCCAGTTGGGTGTGGTCCCACTGACTTGTGGGGTCCCCCAAGGCTCTATTTTGGCCCCTTTATTGTTTTCTCTATATGCTTCCTTTAGGCTCTATTTTTGAAAAGCATGGTTTGTACTATCATTGCTATGCAGACGTTACTCAACTTTATTTTCCCCTGAAGCACAAAAATGACTTAGACTCCCTCTGTGCCTGTCTTTTGGATATTAAAGCCTGGATTTTTTAAATCTAAATGAGCGTAAAACAGATATTGTCATGTTTGGCTCTTCTGAAGTGCCAAATATTTCCCATTTAAATTCTGGTGTTTTATCTTCTTCAGTTAAACCATGTGTAGAAATCTTAAGCATTCTATTTGATATTGTACTTAAATTTGCAAATAAATTTACCTTTCAAATCAAGTTTTTACCAACTAAGAGTGCTGGCACTGACAACGCTCCAACACACAAGACAGAGCAAGTTACTTCTGATACGAAACAAAGTCTCAACTTTCAAATTGTGTCAATTTTATTACGAAAATCATACAATAAATACTGTCTCAGCGCTCTTTAATGTGGCATGACAGGTCGCGGTAGACGCGGCACATGAACCAATCTGTCCTCTTTATTACTAGTTATAGCACCAAATAAACATGAATGAACATCAGAAGATATGATGAAAGATACAGCTTACTAAAATGTGTGATATCTCATGTAACCACCACCACCCAAGCTCAACTCAAAAGTTGGCAGCCCTTTTAAATCTTCAGTCAGAAATGTGCGAATAAACAGATTTTTAATAAATAAAACTGAAAGTATGGTTGAGGATGAAATGATGAACACACTCAAGAAGGATAACTGATATCAAAGCCTTCGTAATCCTTACAAACTGATCTGATGTTGAAACACGTTTTTCCTTTTCCTCCTCTGCATACTTTTTCGCCAGGCCAGATTATGATGAAATATTTCATTTTTCCCTATTACAGCCTGCTAAAGATGTTATATTTTACAGAATGTCTGCAAATTTAGCTTCAGCTTGTGTGTTGGTGTTGCCGTCACGTCCAGATGTTTAGCAGATCCTTACAGGGAGGGGCAGGAATGCTGTGACATCAAACACTTCTCCGCTGGAGTTGATCCCGGATCTGGAAGTGATGCAGCAAAAGTTATGCTGATAATGATCATCCACTCAGTCACAGGGACTGGAATAGGTACGAGGCAAATCATCAGCTTTCTATCTGGCTAGTAGTATCTGGTTTAGAGTAAATTTGACCTCCTTAGCTATAAAGAGAAGCAATTTGTGGTTTAAAGAACTCTTCTGCAAAGAGGACATCTGTTTAAACAGATCTTTAAATACTTGTCAAATATCAAATATCAAAAATAACATAGTATCTTGAAAAAAAATAACACGGTTGTGAGTTTAGCAGGAGACTCCATGTAATTGCCATGTAGAACAATAAAGATATTAAAGAGATCTAATAATTCTTCAAGGATTAGTTCACTTCAGAATTAAAATTTCCTCATTATTTACTCACCTCCATGTCATCCAAGATGTTTATGTCTTTCTTTCTTCAGTCGAAAAGAAATGAAGGTTTTTGAGGAAAACATTCCAGGATTTTTCTCCATATAGTGGACTTCAACAGTTACCAACGGGTCAAAGGTCCAAATTGCAGTTTCAGTGCATCTTCACTCTACATGATCCCAGACGAGGAATACGAGTCTTATCTAGTGAAATGATCTGTCATTTTCTAAAAAAAAAAAAAAAAAAAATTATATATATTTTTTAACCATAAGCGGAATATGTTTTTTAAAAAATGACCCTTATTCCTCGTCTGGGATCATGTAGAACTCTTTGAAGCTGCACTGAAACTGCAATTTGGACCTTCAACTGTTGAAGTCCACTATATGGAGAAAAATCCTAAAATGTTTTCCTCAAAAACTTTAATTTATTTTCGACTAAAGAAAGAGAGACATAAACATCTTGGATGACATGGGGATGAGTAAATTATCAAGAAGTTTGAGTTCTGAAGTGAACGAATCCTTTAAGTTTGTAAGACTGAAACTCATGATGAGAGCGGTGATGTCATGTATCTGTGCTGTTTGTCTCTGTTGAGGGGGTGGGAACAGGTCGAGGGAAGGATTTTGGAGTGTGGTATATTGCTATAAACCTGCAGACGCAGTTATGTTCCTTCACTTGAACCTCTGCAACAGGGATTATTTCATACAAGCAACTCCACTGACCACTGGAACAAACTCCCAGCACAGGAACTGAGGTATTTACTCTGGACTATACAGCTCAGATATTATTCCAGCATCTGCTCTGTATTTACCCTGCATGCTCTCGCAGTGCGTCCGTCAACAATCTGTTTACCAGACGGTCAATGAAGCCCTTCATCAGATTTTACTTAACTCATTCCAGCAGTGAAGTGTTCTTAAACGTGTGAAGCATATGCCGAAAGTCATGAACTCTTATAAAAGCCTGAGATAATGTCAGACTCAGTCTCTGCACTATATGCTGAATGATGACTTTGTTGTTTTTCTGAGGAGGATGAGGATGAAGAGCGCTCTGAACCTGCTGTCGCTGGTGTGTCTGTGTGCAGCCCAGAAGAAGTGGACTCAGGACACATCTGAGTGGGATGGACGAGGTAAAATCTCTTCAACTTCACATTTGTGCGATTTTTTTTTTTCAGTGGGCACAGGCAGCGTGAGGAAAAACTCTGGCTGATCTTAATAATTTCACTCTTAAAAAGCAGTTAATGCAAATGTTTGTAGAGTGTCTCTGAAATAGTTCAGAGGATAAATGATTTTTACCAGAGTTCAAAAGTAAAGTATCAGTGAAAAATTCTAAACTTTCAGAAAATGAAAAGTTTCACCTCACACTCAAACTTTGAACCTTATTTAACTGTAATCTCAAGGGAACATATTACTACTGTAAAGTATTAAAATGCACCGTAGATAAAGTTCAAAGATGTCCTGTAAATGGGACTGCCCCAGTGTCAAAGGTACAATTTTTTCACTTGTTTTTCTGACAGTGCAGGTCGTCGAAATAAAAGATTATATGTGCTGTTTTACATTTATTTCATGCGATGGTCATAAATTTTGCAACATTTTCATCCATACTTTGGACAGTTTAAAACCCTGATTTGTGTAATTGTTTTTTTCTAGCCATAAAAAATAAACACATGAATGAAATCCTAAGTTACTAATTAAAATGAAAACAAAAAAATTAAGTAAACTGTCAGAATGGATCAGAGTAATTAGTTAACCAAAACTAAAACAATTTTTTTCTACAATTATACAATATATTATTGTTAAAGCATAATAATGATAATGATGATAATAATATAAAGTATAATAATTAATAATAATGAAATATAAAAAATATTGTTTTTCAGCTAGTTACCAAGGTAAGATTTCTCATTTTCATTTAGTTTCACTTGATGTATTAAAAAACCTAAAACTAAAACTGAAATAAAGCAAAAAAAAAAACTATATAGAAACATTTTTTTAAATGATAAAAATAACAAAAACATATGTGCAAAACAAAATTAATAAAACTTTAACTAAAATTAAAATGAAAAAAAATCAAAATATTAATAAAAATAATAGTTCCTCAATGATGTTAAAATAAAAATAAATGGATGAGTTGCAGGCCATTCATTCAGCTTGCTAGTTTGTTGATTTATAGTTATGGGTGAACTTGTATTTTTTATGCATTAAAGAAAAATATGTGTTTGATCATATTTTTTTTTTTACATTAATTTAGCAAAAATAGAAAATTAGCTGTACTCCGGTTAGTGCCCTGTATTTATGAAAACTGTTTTGTGCCTATTGTTAAAAAGGGGCTCTTGAGAAAATAAATTTAATAATCATAATAATCACATTTTTTATATTTTGTTTGTCTGAATGTGCCTCAGGTTGGGACATGGCATTGAGCTAAAAGATGTAAGAATAAATTCAACATTCAAAATAAGATATAAGATGATAATATAAGATATAAAATAATAATCTCTTAGATGTGCATGACAAAAGGTTTCCATCCTCCTCTGAAACAGACATCCTTCAGCACAAATGATGCATATGCTCAGAACATATCACTGAGACAAGCATCTTTGAGTTTTCTTATAACCAGAAGCTCAAAATGAAGTTGTGTTCACTTTCACAGACAAACCAAATGGCAAGAGCTGCTCAAACCTGACGCAGGTACTGGACAACTGGAAATACGCCATCATGTACCAGGTGAAAGACATGCTGGTCAACGATCATGCGTCCATCTTACCCGAATATGTCAGGTAGGATGTGAAATCAGTAGTTTCATAAAATAAGCTCTTTTTGTGACTTCTCTCATGGAAATCAAAGCTAGTCTGTCCATGGCACACATATTGTAGTCCACTCCAGTCTGAGGCCATCTGGCCATTTTCTCTGTGACATTTTCCTTTCTGTTTCTTTTTTTTCACAGCAACTGGAGAAAATTAGGATCACATGGCAAAAAAAGGAAATGATTATTAATCCAAAAATGCTTTGACTGAAATGAACCACCTAATCTGCACAATATGCCGCCTTCTCTAGGTGCAGGACCTTTGATCCTAAGCCTAAAATCTGCACAGCAGCTTCAAGCACTGTTAATCATGCGTGAATGACTTCATGTGCTCAATTACTGCGCCATTCCTAACAAATTCTGCAACAGATCATCATTTACTTTTATAGCCTGACCTCTGAATGAGTAAAATATGTCACTGGGATTTCATCCAGGTCCTGTCATCTAATCCATACAGTGTTGCTTGAAGTAAAACAATCACAATGTAGATTCCAACCATGGGTCGCTGACTTTTTAGATGAATTTCATGTGAAAATGTACTGTGCATTGGCATGCATGGATGGCTGGATGGCTGGATGGATAAATAATGGATGGATGGATAGGTGATGAATGCATAGATGATGAATGGATGAAAGTATGTATGGATGGATGGATCATGGAAGTATAAATGGATGGATGGATGGATAAATTATGGATGGATTGATGGATGGATGGATTGAATAATGGATGGATGGATGGATAAATAATGGATGATGATGAATGGATGGATAAATAATGGATGAATGGATAAATGGATGGATAAATAATGGATGAATGGATAAATGGATGGATGGATGGAATGATGAATGGATGGATCATGGATGGATAAATAATGGATGGATGGATAAATGGATGGATGGATGATAGATAAATGGATGAATAAATGATGGATGGATGGATGGAATGGTGGAGAAATGGATGGATGTATAAATAATGGATGGATGGATGGATAGATAATTGGATGGATGGATAAATGGATGGATGGATGGATGGATGATAGATAAATGGATGAATAAATGATGGATGGATGGATGGATGGATGGATGGAATGGTGGAGAAATGGATGAATGGATAAATGATGGATAGACGGAATGATGGAGAAATGGATGGATGGAGAAATTGATGGATGGATGATATATAAATGGATGAATAAATGATGGATGGATGGAATGGTGGAGAAATGGATGGATGTATAAATAATGGATGGATGGATGGATAGATAATTGGATGGATGGATAAATGGATGGATGGATGGATGGATGGATGGATGATAGATAAATGGATGAATAAATGATGGATGGATGGATGGATGATGGAATGGTGGAGAAATGGATGAATGGATAAATGATGGATAGACGGAATGATGGAGAAATGGATGGATGGAGAAATGGATGGATGGATGATATATAAATGGATGAATAAATGATGGATGGATGGAATGGTGGAGAAATGGATGGATGTATAAATAATGGATGGATGGATGGATAGATAATTGGATGGATGGATAAATGGATGGATGATAGATAAATGGATGGATGAATAAATGATGGATGGATGGAATGGTGGAGAAATGGATGGATGTATAAATAATGGATGGATGGATGGATGATAGATAAATGGATGAATAAATGATGGATGGATGGATGGATGGATGGATGGATGGAATGGTGGAGAAATGGATGAATGGATAAATAATGGATAGATGGAATGATGGATAAATGGATGGATAAATAATGGATGGATGGATAAATAAATGACGGATTGATGGATAAATGGATTGATTTAATGATGGATGGATGGAAAAATAAAGGAAGGAAGGATATTGCTTTTCAATATTTTGCAATTCACCTACATGAAAGATTCATTTTAAATTAATTATAGTTAATTCATATAATGTATTTGTAATTATATGAATTATAATTGACTAAATTAATATTAATATCATAATTAATTGTAATATGATGTAAAAAAAAAAACTGCATGCATAGTAGTAATAAAAGATTTGATTTGCACAATTTCTGAAGAAAAAGTCAGTGGTGCTTGCCTGTCCAATTGATTTGATGTTTTTTTAATATGTATAATTGTATATGCTCAGGATCCAGCCCCTCTCGGATGCAGTGGGAGATCTCTATAAGCAATTTGACACTCTTAAGGAGAACCTGGCGAAGCTAACCAACAAGTTTGACAAAGTGGAAAGCTTTGTGGACGAGATCCAAGCAGGAAAATTTCCCAAGCCAAAACTCTGGACGCCCCAGAGAGTCCCTGTCAGAAGAATCCCAGTGAAAAGTCCTGTACGAGTCCCAGGTAAAGCCGTGTGGGCTCAGAGGAGAGCCAGGAGAGGGCCTGGAACTTAACAGACTACAGTAAGAGAGGACAGATGAACTGTTCACTGGATCTGGACACATAATCATGATGCTTTTCTAACCTGCTTAAATCAGATATGAGCCTGTTGGGATTTAATACAGGTGCATTCTGGGATTTACAGTGTTTTATATTACAAAATATACAGACTTAGGTCATAAACTGACTGTATGAAATATGCTGCATAGGAAAGTGGGTTATTTGTATAGTATGATGGAGTCTGACTTTTATGTACGCATTTAGAAATATTAACAAAAATGTATATTAGATCATATCACAAATGCATTAATCTTGTAATGGAAAATACAACGTTGTTGTGAGTTGAACAGGAAAAAATGTTGGGTATGATACATCAAATATTGAAATATTTTTCCTCCAGAGCTTATAATGCATATGTAAATACATGCATATGTTTTAGCATGTTTATCAGGGCACATTACACAAATATTAGCATATCAGTGTGTTGATTTAGCATCTCATTGTTGCATGTTATAATAAGCTACAACAGCTGGGAAAATAATATACAGCAGTACTGAAAAATACTAAAATTATGAAGTATTTCTCATGGACAGTGTCTGTCCTCTACTGGACGATCGCTGTAGGAGATAAGACCATCTGAAATGATGCTTTTGTTGAATCTCTGCCTAAATCTGCACATTAATAATTAATTTGGCTTTCATCGTCATGAAAGAAAAGCTGGATGGGGGGGAAAAATACAGTCAGTCATTCTCTCTACAAATGTTTCTTATAGCCTGTATGATGCATCTTACCAACTAGCAAAATGATATTCCAGTGTTTTGCTAGCTTTTGGTGCTAGCAAAACAGATTAAAAGTCTCTTTCATATGTTGACAGGAATTATGTTGTCATTAAAACTGATTATAATTTTGTACTGAAGTTTTGAAATGAAAATAAATGGTCAATGTCAGTCTGGTCACTATAAGAGCGCCATCATCTGACTGTTATTCATGGACACTCGTCGATTAAGCTTAAGTGAGAAGTTGGACTAATTTAGCAGATAAGTTAAACAGTTTACATCAATAAATATATCATAAAAGAACTCGATGATTATGCCAGATAATGTAAAACATACACATTTTATGACTTCTTGATTAAAGAAAGAGACGGTTCCAGTTAGCTTGAAGGAATGTTTTAAAGTTTGCATATTTTATATATTTATTTTGATGGTTTGTTCAAAATATTTTTAATTATAATGTATGAGTGTATATACACCGATGTTTTACTCTCTTTTTTAAAAGTCTGATACTGCAATTTTGTATTATTCGTACAGTCTCACGACCTTTATTTTGAAAAAAGCCCGGAAGTTGTCGTTATGTTGTTTATATGTGCGTACCTTGTACAGTGAAGGTTAGTCGAATAGTTTTTGCATGGGTGGATATAGTTTGTATATATTTTACTTACCCAACTTTATGAATCTTTGATGTGTGTGTGTGTGTGTTATAAATATGTTGTAAAACAAACTCTATGTTACTGACCTCCAAAGATGTGAATGTTTTTGTTGACAAATGCCTTTATATTTACGAGTCGTGTGTTTGTATGCATATTCAGAGCCGTTTCTGATCATAATGAACCTTTTAGACAAAATATGTGTGGAAAGATGACCTACTTTAACATTTAGGACTGGTTTACTGTACAACTGGAAAGACGTGTCAATAAAGTGCATGTCAATAAAATGGCCATGGGTGTTTTGTTGTAGCAAAAGAGATGAATAAATCCCAGATATTAAAAGTGAATTATGCCCATGTTGTCTATATCCCATGCCAAGACATCAAGTACAGTCTATAAGTGTGAAAGTTTTTTTGTGAGATTAGATTAAACAGCATTTTTCATGAAGGTGTTCCCCTCCTGTTTTCATGATCAGTCCTAGTAAAGAAAGTACAAAGTTGTTGTGCTGATAATGATGCAATACTCGTGACCGTCTGTTAAAACTCCTCTTCAACAACTAACATTGTAACCAACTACACATTCCTAGAAGAACCGAGCAGCCAAAATGTTCAGTTCCTCTAATATACGTGATAGATGGTGTAAGTCATGCAATTTAACGTCATCTCTCAACATTAAACTAAATTAAAGTGCATTTCCTCACCCTGCAACCTTCAGGTCCAAGCCTGGACCTCAAACCACTAAGCAACTTTTAGGTATCAACCCATTACCCAGGTATGTGTGCAATTTGAAACTGTAAAATTATATAAATATGATGTGTAAAATATGATATGGTCATATAGTGTTTGTCTCTATAGCCATGGAAGACGATATACAAGATGAAGTGCGTTCAGAGTTCAAAGACAGGAGAATGAGCGGCTGGCAGATCTTGCAGCTGGCGACAGGCTCGGGTCTGGGGCTGTATGCCATCTGGGCAGGAGTTCTGATGCCGGGATTTCGCCGAGTGCCACTCAAACTACAGGTGAGCTTTGAGAAGTGGGTCATTATTAAAGGGTTAGTTCACCCAAAAATTAAAATTCGGCCATTAATTCCTCAACCTCATGTTGTTCTACACCCGTAAGACCTTCATTCATCTTCAGAACACAAATTAAGATATTTTTGATGAAATCCGATGACTCAGTGAGGTAATTTACTCTTTCAGATGCCCAGAAAGATACTGAAACACATTTATAACAGTTCATGTGAGTACAGTGGTTCAACCTTAATATTATAAAGCGACGAGAATACTGTTTTTGCGCCAAAAAAGAAAACGACTTTTCATCAGTATCTAGTGATGGAAAACACTGCTTCATGAAGCTTTACGAATCTTTTGTTTTGGTTCGGAGCGCCAAAGTCACGTGATTTCAGTAAACGAGGCTTCGTTACGTCATAAGTGTTTCGAAATTTCACTAGTTCACTTTTGCAGTTTGATACGCAAACCGAACCACTGATTCCAAACAAAAGATTTGAAAAGTCGTTATTTTGTTTGTTTTTTTTGCCGCACAAAAAGTATTCTCGTGGCTTCATAACATTAAGGTTGAACCTCTGTACTCACATGAACTGTTTTAAATATGTTTTAGTATCTTTCTGGACATCTGAAAGTGTTCATTATCTTGCTGCCAATAGAGACTCACTGAACCATCAAATTTCATCAAAAATATCTTAATTTGTGTTCTGAAGATGAATGAAGGTCTTACGGGTGTAGAACGACATGAGGGTGAGGAATTAACGACAGAAGTTTCATTTCTGGTTGAACTGACCCTTTAAAGCAGCACAGTAACTGCTGCTGTGTTCCAGGTGCCTTATATGCCAGCGAGCAGAGCTCAAGTGTGTAACGTTATGACTCTGCTGAAGGGCAGATCTGGAGGCATCGCTGACCTGGGATCAGGTGACGGCAGGATTGTAAGAGATCCTCATACTTTTTATATTTTGAGTCAGTAAGATTTTTCAATATTTTTGAAAGAAGTTTCTTCTGCTCACCTAGGCTGTGTTTACTAAGTATATTGATCATATTAATCATAAAGTTTAAGTAATAATGTGAAATATTATTAAAATCCAAAATAGTTGTTTTCTACTGTAATATATTTTAAAATGTAATTTATTCCTGTGATCCTTCAGAAATCATTCTGATATGATGATTTGATGCATTTTTGATGATCATCAGCGTTGAAAACAGTTGTGCTGCTTCATATTTTTTTGTAAACCGTGACACATGTTTTTTCAGGATTCTTTGATGAAGTTCAAAAGAGCAGCATTTATGTGAAAATCTTCTGTAACATTATAAATGTCTTTACTGTCACTTTTGATCGATTTACCTGCTTCATGAATGAATTTCTTTCAAAAGAAAACATAAGTCTTACTGGCCCCACACTTTCGAATGGTAGTGTGTGTGTTTATGTGTCTGTTGTAAATGTGTGCAGGTGTTAGAAGCGTATCATCATGGGTTCTCTCCAGCAGTTGGTTATGAGCTCAATCCTTGGCTTCTTCGTCTTTCACGCTTTTATGCGTGGAGAGCTGGACACCTACGAAGTGTTTCATATCAGCGAGAGGACCTGTGGAAGGTATTGTGAAAATCTTACTGAGACATTATATACACCTACATAATATAAATATTTTTATGCAAAATACATACATATATATATATATTAGGCAGGAGAGAGAGTGCTTTCAATCAATTAAATAAACTACATTTTTCTCTAATTAAGATAAATTGCATATTAACATTATATTTTTATAATGTAATAATTTCACATTGAATCTCCAAATCAATGTAGAAACAACATAAAGATGGCATATTTTGAATATTTTTTTCCCAAGTACTATAAATAAAAGTTGATACTGATACTGGTGTTTTTTTGTTCAGTTTTAGCCATTAATTATAGTCTTTCAACATGATCAATTTTAGGGGTGTTGAAATGAATCACTTCTACGATGCATCGCAATGCAGACGTGGACAATTCTGCATCGATGCAGTAATAGACGATAATCGATTATAGCCTACTGACGTTTCTCTGATGTTTTTCGTCGCATACGTGCTTTTCACACTAGAGAAAAGTGGCGGTGGGAAACAAAATACAAAAGCAAGTAATAAAATGCACCCACTATTTTAACATTTACAGCGTGTGTGTGTGTAAGTGAGAGTCTGTGTTTGAGTGTGTGAGCGAGCGTGTGAGCGCATGCATCGTGATGGAATCGAATCGTTGACATGATAATAGTAATCGAATTGAATCGTGAGACCAGTGACGATTCACACCGCTAATCAATTTTAATATTTAATAGGCTTTAAAAATATATAACAATTTTTAGAGGTGTCCTTGATTATGATTTCACTTTTTTAACTTTAGTCAGAGTGTAATGTTGCTGTTTGAGCATAAACAACATCTGCAAAGTTATGACGCTCAAAGTTCAAAGCAAAGGGAGATATTTTCTTTCACAGAAATGTCAGTGTCGACTCCGGTTTGAACAAAGTAAGGCTGAACATGTTACTCACAATCCTCATTTTGGCTGCGTGAGATTTTCCAGCTTTGTTGTTGTTGAGCAACCGAAGCTTGAGATGTTAAAGCTCCGCCCTCTTCTGGAAAAGGGGCGGGGAGCAGAAACTCATTTGCATTTAAAGGAACATACACAATAACGGTGTGATTTTGCTCACACCCAAATAGTGGCAAATTTGCAAAGCTATAATAAATGATCTGTGGGGAATTTTGAGCTGAAACTTCACATACACATTATAGAGACTTATATTAGATCTTATGAAAAGGGGCATAATAAAATGAACCCATCTTCACATAAACTATAAACTGAATATGGATTAATCAATATTAAAGCTACAAAAGTTATTTGTCTTTGATTAACAACACAGCAGCAGGTTTATTAGGCTGCTGTCACTTTAAGAAAACGTAACGCGGATCTGACACGCATACGATTTTCTCACAACACATTACATTCATTTAAGATTTTTAAAATCATTTAAGACTGTGCAAAAACAGCATTTTGACATAATTGTTTATGTGTGTGCGTGTTTCGGGTAAGTCAGGTGACGTCACAGACAGTGCATCAGTTCAGATCTGAGCTCTCTGTTGTGTCTTTTCATGCTTGAATGGTTTAAAAGCACTTGAATAAATGAGAGCGTGATCATATAAACCAGAGGATGACAGGAAAAAATGGACGCTGAGTTGATTGTGAAATTAACGTGTTATTTCGAACATCTAAACGCTTAAAATACTATATTATACTCAGACTCTCTTATTCAATACACTATCCTAAATTCATACAGATGCAAGATATGATTTCTAAACAATATTGTGTGTAATATACGTGTATTTGCATGTGTGTTTCCAGGTCGATCTCTCAACATATAAAAATATCACAGTATTTCTGGCCCCTAGTGTGGTGAGTCCCACAGAGATTTCTAAATCTGTCTAAATCATGCATTTAACCCATCCAAGTTAGTGCATATTAAGACTTTATTCAACCAATTTGTGCATTTGCATCATATTATACCCTGTATTGTGTGTTTATCAGTTAAGTCTTTTACAAAAGAAGCTTCTGGCTGAGCTCCCTAAAGACGCTTTGATTGTGGCGGGACGTTTTCCCTTTCCTGATTGGACGGCGTGCAGAGTCGAGGGTGAAGGTGCAGACAGAGCGTGGGCCTATCACATACAAGAACTGAGACAACACTACCAGTCACAAGATACTAATGTCTCCAGATGAAAAACATATTTAGTTTGTTGTTTATAATCATGTTTTGCCCACTTGTTTGATGCACAGAATGTTTTTAAAAGCGTATGAATTATATCATTTTTATTGTTCTCTCATTCTTAAACGAAACAACATGTCGAAAACAAAGTAAGTGCCTGTGGGTGTTCCTTAAAGGCTTCAAAGGCATGGATCACTTCCTGTTTCTTAAAATGACCTAGATAATTTCATGTCTTTCAAGTGTTTCTCTTTTACAGAAAAAAGGAAATAAACCCCATTTATTGTGAGTCATCTTTAGTTAATGTATTGCTTTAGAGGTGTATGTTTCTGAATTTATACCACTGCGGTCTTGCTCAACATGTACATGAGTTGATGGGTTGCATAATGTGAAGTCGATGAGCAAACCACATTAAAAAAAATGAGCAAGAGCTCTTCCCTTTTGTATTCAAGAAGTGACAAGACAGTTCATAAGTACATCTACCTGCAGAAACAAAAAGTACCAAAGCTTTTTAGGGTATTACAACGTGGCCATTTGGTCTTTATTTACAAAAGCAGGGTGACCAATGAAGGATGTAAACACGCATATCTATAATACATTTTAATGATAGCAAGTTAGTGCTCAAAATTACATTTATTTAAAAAGACAATTATTTGTAGAAGAAGAAAACTACTATCCATTGGCAGTTGGCAGTTTTGGAGCTGACGTCAAACGACCGTTGGAAATAACAGACGACTACGAAAATATAAATAAATAAGTGATTTAAAAATAAAAAATAGTCTTTTAGATATAAAATAAAAGATACAAGTTTTCGATAAATCATCTATTTATTATAATTTATAGTATAAAAGGGGTCTGTATACAAGAAACTGTATAAATGCCTTATAAAATTTTAGGATGGAGTATTCGCGACATTTAAAAGATTGAAAAGCCCTGCTTTAGGCTAGAGGATGCTTGCATGAGGCAATACCTGCACACAAAGTGCATACTCTACACAACGTGTCTTGTTGCGGCCGGTTTCATCCGGCCCGATTAAGATTTCACTTCCGGTAGTTTAATAACTTGAGTACATTGGGAGGCAAAATCTACTAGCAACTAGTTCTTAATTACAGTTTACGGTGTGGCGCAAAGTTATATTCCTCAAGAGGGCGCTTGACGGCTCACAACGCCGAATCCCCTATTGAGAGACATCCAAATCTCAGAGTGTTTTATGTCTTAGTGGCGATATTTTTTGTGAAATAAAGTATAATCGTTTAATTAAAAGTATTACAAATATACATGCTAATCGAAATTCTCCATCTGAATCCTCTATAAAACCATTAAAGGACAATCCAGATTAGTAATCACAAACGACTGTGACTGGTACATTGTGACCAGCGCTGAGAAAAGTAACAGGTATCACGTGACACAGACGCGCAAAGTGAAAGTAAACGGCGTTTAAAATGAAACTCCATTTTAGTTTTTTTTTTTTTTAATCTATTTTTAAAATAGTTATCTAATGAACTGCAATAATTTCTACTACGTTTAAGTAGATTTTGGTGTGATACAGGTTATTATTTGTTCGAAAAAAATAAATGAACAGAAAAACGAACACATAAATGAATACATTTGCATTACGTTTATATTTATCGATACCCATCAGGACTGAACCCATGAAGTTGCTCGCGTCATAAATACATAAATGCAAATCGTGCAAATAAACACCAAAATTAACTGAAAATATTTTTAAATTAATAGTAAAATTTAATCTATTGTTATCCTTATATTAAAGTCAGGATAAGGTACAACATTACATTACTAAAAAAAAAAAGAAAAAAAAAAGTCACATTTACATTTACATTACATGTTTTGCCAGTGCTTTTATGTTTGTAATTTGTTCCAAAAGTTTTACGTATAATTTGAAGTCATTTATAAAAGGGAAGAAAATTTGGTTTGCAAAGAGCTCACTTCTTCTCATGTATTTGATATTTTCCTAATCAAATAAATAATTTCAGAATGTATCGTTCGAACCATCGGCCAATTAGAGACAACTTACTATCTTTAAGCCACGCCCATTTACACATCCACGCTACTTGCCGTTCTACCCGTTCATTTCTACTTCCAGGAAGACGTCACTTCCGTTTGGTTAATGGGCAGAGGAGAGGAAGCTACGAGAGGCCTGCACGGAAAGAGCGATCCCAGCAACCCAAGGAGTGGCTCTGTCACACTTTTGAGGGCTCAAATTAAAGCACCGAGTCCCACACAGCGCTACCACCGCCCGAGACGTGAAGAATAGAGTCCCGACATATTTTTAAGACCGCTGTTTTGTGGACCTTCTCTCTGTTTCGCAGTAGTTTTATGCGGTTTGTCTCCGTGTATCCGGGCAGCGTCAGTTCCAGTCTCGTCCCCTTTAGTCTCGCGCTAGATCAACAATAATAACAAGTGTCCCGGAGCCCGAACCCCGGGTCCACCGGGTCTGTGCGGGACAGTGATGCAGGGTTTCGGTGCTTCCAGAAGGTGAAATACAAAGGCCCCAGAGGAAGCATGAGCGAGCAGATCCAGATTCATCTCATATTATAGCCGTGTAAAAGCTCAGAGCCTGGGCATGGTGAGTCAATACCACAACATATATATATATATATATATATATATATATATATATATATATATATGTTTATAAGTCACTAACTTGTTTATTTGATCTATAATTTCTCTTATGCAATCGAAAATCGTGAACTTTCTATATGTGCAGCAATGCCTGGAGGCTGCGTTGCTTTTGACGCGTCTTTGTTTATCATATCTGAGTTATCATATATCATAAATCAGCCTTGATTTAATGTAAGCACCTGTCAAAAACACTTGTGTATCTCCTTAATATGATGTCTTATTATAGATAGACGTATATCTGTCAGATAAGAAGGCACATCAAATGCATAAGTTGTTCAGTCATTAAGGGGGGGGATACAAGGTGATATTCACGCTTAAATGAAACGCATCAAAGCTTCTGCTGCGTGTGCATGTCACGGTGTCCCCGCGGGTCCATGACAGTCTGAACGGCATGAGGAAATCAAGGCATTCTTGTGCAGCTGTGATGTCACGATCACACTGTGGAGCAACATGTTGTGACTCATACGAAGAATTCAGAACCCCAAGCAGCATCACTATCATCAGCCCACTTCCTGTATTCGTCTTCCACTCTTTTATTTTTCAGTGCACATTCTCACACTTTTATGTGAAATGAGTGTTTTGTGGCTGCGAGCGCACTGAAAAAAGGAACCGTTGAGAAAAAGCAACATGATGCATGACGCTGGGTCTTTAAGGGTTAATGCCGAGGTAAAAATTGAATAGATACCAAGATAAGTATTGTCATACTTTTCTCATTTTAAGGATGATCCAAACCTGTGTAACTTTCTTCAAAAGAAAATATTTGGAAGGAAATATATTTTGATATTTTTCAAAAAAAAATTCTCCCCCCCAGCAGTTTTTGTCCTTTCATCTCAAAACAACTTTGTATGAACAACAAAACAACACAGACATTTTTCCCCCAAAAAAAGGAAAAATCTATTTTTTCCACAGACAAAAGACATGATTTGAGGGCAATTAAAGGCACAATATGTAAGATTTTTGGTTAAAATATCTAAATTATATATTTTGTTGACTTGTGTACTTTCATTATCCCAGATGTTTCCAAGAATGTTTTAATCCATAGATATAAGCAATTTTTAACCAGGACACAGACCGTGTCCATGCATCGCATATCAATGACATCATGCACGCATTATCCTCGGTTTCCGGTTTTATTTTGTAGAAACGCTTTAATATGTTATGTATTATTTTATTAGACAGGTGAGTAACTGTTTGTATACATTCATCGACAGAAAACTAATCACGTCATACATTGCAACACGTTTAATCTTATTGTTTAAATCTCGTTTTCTTGATTTACCATGAGTACCATGTTTTACCATGCCTAACATCAATCTAGTTTACTGCATTGTGCAACAAGCGTCTCATAGCTGCAGCCGCCGAGCGAACGCACAGTAGCATTACAACAACTTTCAACACGCATGTATCTAATATGATAAACAGCGCTGGTTTACTCCACATACGCTTGACCGGAAGAAGCGGAAGCACTCTACATAATAAAAGTCCCACTGCTTTCGAGACCCGTGTTGCGCTCGTCTCTCATTAGCAGTCGCTCCAGCGGCATCGTTCCGCTCCACACCCTGCTTCACACTACAGTAATGTTAATTATTTTCCACAGACTGTAGACGTGAAGAGAACACCATCAAGCTACGCCTTTGTTATGAACAAGCGACCTCTAGTGGCGAAAAATTACATATTGTGCCTTTAAATGTTGACAAACTTTTGATTTGAGTGAAAGGTTCATTTTTAAGTAAATCATGCGCCCCACACGACATAAAAATAGTTACACAAACAACAGCAGCTTATATAAAGGCAGCAAACCATAAAACAGTCCGTTATTCATGCTGCAGTGCATGCTGGGAGCTTGCAAATCGGTTGTGAAAACAACTTGAGGAATATGTTTGTCTAAAATGGGAGTTAATGTATATTCACAGTAATTCAGTGTCTGTGATGTGTTCTTGATAAGCGGAGTTGTGTTTGATGCATTGTATGGTTGCATTGAAAGTTCAGACTGAAATGTCTCGTCTTGTCATATCTCATCTTTCTCTTCTGCCCTTCCCCCATCTCTCTCTCTCTCTCTCTTCTGCAGGCGTCAGAGGAGTCCTCCTTACGGGCTCTGGAGAGTCTTATGACAGAGTTTTTTCACAGCTGCACCACTAATGACCGCAAGAGAGAGATCGGTGAGCATACGACTGGCACTGGCCTTCACACACTTATCATTTCCTGATTTGCAGAGTCGTCGTTTCTGCTGTAATAATCTGAATAGGCTGTCACTTGTTATGTCTGTCTCGTATCATTCGACGTCTAATTTTCTCTTCTGAGAGTGCACTGACATTTTAACGTGACTGATGACCTATGTTCACTTCAGTCATGCCTATTCGGTGTTGGGCAAATTGTCAAGTTTGGTGTACTTGAAGTAGAATAGTTGCAGTTAAATCTAAATGGCAGGACAAGTAACAACAAGTGTAAACTGTGGTAAAGTCTGTCAAACTTTGCACGGTTTCTATCTGTGTGTAGCACCTACGGCTCTGCAGATCCGCCACTGTTAGAAACCAGCAGCTGAAGTTTATTTTGAACAAGATACTTGATCATTTTACTTTTACCTGCTTGAGTTAGATAGTAGTGTGTTGAAACTCTCAATTATGGCATTTCCCAAACACGCTCAAAGCGGTTGACCAATCACAACACTCTGGTCCAGCTGACCAATCAGAGCACATTGGGCTTTTGAGGAGGCGGGGCTTCGCAGAGACGGGAACTAAACAGAGCGATACTGACAGACTGGGAAGAGAGGTGCCGCAACAATGCCAAATATGTGATAAAATAATGTTTTTTGCACAGTCAAGCATGAAAACTTACTCTAGTAGACCCCAAAAACAAAATCAAGATTGAAAAACATTGTACTTTTTGGAAGGAGGGGCTTTGAGTGCAACAGCGCCTGCCCACTTTTTCAGTGGCGCTGATACCAGAAGTACACAGAATTTCTGGATTAGTTCTCTTTCAAATGAAAATTACCCCAAGCTTTACTCGCCTTCAAGCCCTCCTAGGTGTGTATGACTTTCTTCTTTCTGATGAACACAATCGGAGGAATATTAATAAATATCCTGACTCATCCGAGCTTTATTATGGCAGTAATGCGCTACCAAATGAGTGTGAGCTGAAGAAAGTGTCTCCATCCACATCCGTCCATCATAAACATATTCCACACAGCTCCATGGGGTCTTCTGAAGCGAAGCGATGCGTTTGTGTAAAAAAAATCCATATTCAACAAGTTATGAAGTAAAATATCTAGCTTCCGCCATCAAGTTACGGAAAAAACGGAACTGATGTTGCGTAAGTTCAGTAAGTTGAATAGGGAATGCATAGGACGTACTGTGTAAGCTAGATATTTTACTTCATAACTTGTTGAATATGGATATTATCTTTTTACACGTTCATCACTTCGCTTCAGAAGACCTTTATTAACCCCCCGGAGTCGTGTGGAGTACCTTATAATGGATGGATGTGGATGGAGACACTTTTTTTTCAGTTCATGCACGTTTGGTAACGCTTACTGCCATTATAAAACTCGGATGCGTCACGATATTTATTAATATTTCCACGATTGTTATTCAGAAAGAAGAAAGTCACATACGCCTAGCATGGCTTGAGGGGGAGTAAATCATGCGGGGAATTTTGTTTTAAAGTGAACTAATCCTTTAAGTATTTTGAGAGCGTAGGGACCGACTCTATAATGTCATTCGCAGTGCTTCATGGGAGTGAGTGGAGCACATTTTGCTTGTTTTGATTCTCTGAATGGGTAATGGAGGTTTTCACCACAAATTCTGCTGTTAAAATGGATTATTTTAAAACTTATTTGACATAATGTAGGTTAACGGCTTCAGCAGAGGCAAATGATATCGATTAACAACCTCATAGCTCACAATAGGTTTGTCTTTAAAGGTTTATAAGTTATTGTTAAAAATCAATTCCTCGATAGGGGACTGGAGTTTTTACTTCGGAAACCTGACTGTTGCACTCTGTCAAAAATGTGAAAAATTTGAACATTTAAGCATGAAAACCTATTCTAGTAGACCATAAAACAAAATCAATACTTTGAAAAAAGGGCATAAGCAGAACAGAAATGGCATCTAACACTGTAAACTATGAATATTGTTGACTCTGTGATTTAAATTGCTTTATTGTAAGTCTCTTTAGGTCAAAGCGTCAGCTAAATGTAATGGGGTGGGAAAAAACTAAATTATCACTGTTTTGGCGCAACAAAGATTTAAAGGGAACCTTTAATAAAAAAATATTATCATGTGAGGTGAGGAATGTGTCTAACAACTGTTACATTTTGTGGGTGGAGACAACATTCATGACATTTATACTTTCTCTTGACTTTAGTAAAAGGCTTGGAATTTGGGTTTGTTTGGGAGCGTTTGGCTAAAGATTGAGTCCAAATCCTGTGCCAAAACATGTTGCTTTGAAACTCAGGACAACGTATGGTCAGTGTACATTTCTCAGCAGTGATATTTTTGGAAAAAATAACCTTTGTGAAAGTAGTCAAGTTAAATAGTCAGACCCAGAATAAGCTACGGATCGCACCGGAAATGTTCAGCTTCTAAGTCCAGGGTTGATGGTCTTTAAGAGCTCAAAACATGATGGTGCATTTTATATTATTTTAATTTTGTAAATGTTTTATTGATTTTCTCTTAGGATTAGTCGACCGAATTATAATTTATCTACTTGAAATGGCTTGATTTGTCAATTTTTACTTCAGACTTGACTCCAAAAGTTTAGTCCATAACGCAATACTAAAAATAAAGTAAAATGTGGGTTTAAGAAATCAAATTTTCAAAGAAATTTTTACTGAAACTTTTTATCACATCAGACGTATTTCTTGTCTCTGTCGAGACAACATCTATACGAACGTTCGCACCATGTTTTTCAGACAAAGCCATATTTTAAAACTTATCAGATGTGGTTCAGTTTCTCAGTTCCTAATTGTCATGAGAGGTTTTTTATTTAAAAAAATAAATAAAAAATGTTGTCATAACATAAATCCACTATATTTAATGGAGAGAAACGTAGTTTAAGGGTTCACTTCATGCTGTAATTTGAACTCTACTGGTTTTGAAATGCTCATCTATGTAGGTGTGCAACAAAGCAATGTTTTCTTTTTCATGCAAATATACGAAACTCTGTGTACAAGGAGCATTTGTTAAGTTGAAATTAGAAGTGAAGAGCTCCAGCCTTCATTTATACTTTACAGAAGATGTTCCTTGTGTGTCTTCTGTGAAAATATCTTGTATAAGTTCCTTTTATTGCATTTGAGTAAAAATGCTCGTTCGTTTTTGGAGGAAGTTTCTGATGAGTGTTTGTTTGCTGTTAATGGCAGCAAACCTAACTGGACATTTTAATGACTTCCACCATTTGCTTTGTTTCAATTAGGTAAGAATGTGTTTTGTAATGACTGTTTTGTGGTGTTTATTGCAGAAGAGCTGCTGAACAGTTTCGCGGAGCAGCCCGGCTCGTGGAGGCACTGCCTCTACTTCCTCTCTAACAGCAGAAATGAATATGTCATGATGTACAGCCTTACTGTGTTTGAGGTAAAATTAGCCCTTCAGTTCATTTTCTTTATCTTATGTACATTAATAATCAAGGCTAATGTTCAAATCTTTGGAGTTAATAAGGTTTTTTTTTTCTCGCTTTTGCTCAACAAGGCTGCATAAATTTGATCAAAAATACAGTAAAAACAGTATTGTTGTGAAATATTATTACAATTTAAAATAGCTACTATTTGAATATATGTTAAAATGTAATTTATTCCTGTGGTCAAAGCTGAATTTTCAGCATTATGACTCATCTTCAGTGTCACATGATCCTGATTTCATGCTAATTTGATGCTCAAGAAACATATATATATATAAAAACATATATATATAAAACATTTAAAGAGTTCAAAAGCATTTGTCTGAAATGGAAATTCTTTCTTACATTATAAATGTCTTCACTGTCACTTTTAATCAATTATAATGCATCCTTGTTGAGTAAAAGTATTAATTTATTTCAGATTTAATTTTTCAACTTACTGTATTTCACTAACGATCAAAAGAAAAAGAGGATTAAATTTTAAAATTAACTTTTTGTAAAATTATTTAAATGAGAGATAATGGTATTTACACCGAAATTGTCATTGGCTCATTTTTTTTTTTAAAAATTGTACATTAAAGTATACTGCATAATAGTATTCATTTGTACTGAATTTATTTTTATTGTGATTTTGATTAAAAAAAAGGTTTCTTTAGAGGATGATTTTCATTATGAAGTTCAATAATGAGAATGACTTATTTTTTTTAAATTTAAAGGCACAATATGTGATTTCTGTCGCTAGAGGTCGTGTATTCAAAACAAAGTATTAGTATATCAGTCTGGCGAGTAAACTAAAAAATGTATTAGCCAATGGTGAATTTAGGTGTGTATAGAGGGTTGAACTGTCTAATAAAACGCATAATATATTAAAAAGTCTTGAGTGTTTCCATGGTTTCTACACAATATAGCCAGAAATCGAGGGTAACGGGTATGATGTCAATGATAGGCGATCCTGGTTAAAATTGCTTATTTCTTTCCATTTAAACATTCTTGAAATTATTTGGGATAATTTAAGTTCATAAGTTAACAAAATATGTGGTTTTTGGATATTTTTAATAAAAAAATCTTACATATTGTGCCTTTAAGAGGAATTGGCATGATTATATCACAATGCAAAATAGGCTCAATTTTCTTTCCGCAAAATATAACTTCTTTTGATTTTAGGGTGAAATATGGCCTGGATCTGTTTGTGATTCTTCCTAAAATACATTACAATATACAATCACAGACATAATTCACTGTGTTTATGAAATGAGATTTGAGAATAAATTTGTTTGTCCTTCTCTGCAGAATCTCGTGAACAAGATGTGGGTTGGTGTAGCCAGTGAGGACAAAGCAGAACTTCGTAGCTGCTTGCCCAAGCTTCTGCTATCCCAGCATGCACTGCTGCCTTTCTTCATCAGAAACAAGCTCTGCAAAGTCATCGTTGACATTGGACGCCAGGACTGGCCCATGTTCTACCATGACTTTTTCAGCAACACCTTACAGGTGCCTGTTAACCTTTAGTATTTACTGATGCTACTCTTAAATAATATTAAATTGAACTGAACGGGCTCCATCTTTGTGGTTTGTGTCGCAGTTAGTGCAGTCGCCGTCTCTAGCGCCGCTGGGTTTGGTTCTGCTCAAGATGACCTCAGAAGAGCTGGTCTGTCCTAGAGAAGACTTGAGCGTCGCTCGTAAAGAGGAGCTGAAGAAACTCCTGCTGGATCAAATCCCTACCGTACTGAACCTTCTGACTGGTGAGACAATTAATTGAAAGTATAACACTGGAACAACCTGTACATGTGCTCCGATTAGGCTTGCATTTTCATTTTTTTTAATGGCTCTTTTCCTTGCAGGTATTCTGGAGACCGTATGGGACAAACACAGTGTTACCGTCACCACTCCCCCTCCATCCCCCACGTCAAGAGAGACAGGTGAGCTTCTGCTTTGCCCCGCCTCCTTTTGTCATTGGGACATTTTAGTGCTAGTGCTATCGAAAATGTCCTATTTCCCGCTTCTGAAGTGCTGATTACAAACTAGTCGCATTCAAGTGCTTTGTAGTCAGAAAGAATAGGAGAACGTCTGTTTCTTGGGGAAATTTATTAAGTTTTGTCCCATTTGTTGACAATCATATGAACATTCATCGCACTATTTAGATTGACTTTAGTGAAATGTATGCGCTTTTCGCTCTGTTTAAAACATAAAATATGCATTTTTCATACATCTAAAAATATCGCAGTCGTTCTATGGCATGCCTAACGCGTAAACTCGAGTATCAAAATTTATATCTGAGCTTCCTAGTAGTAGATATGACTTGATATGGTCCAATTTCTCACTAGGAATCTCATGTTCAACTAACAAAAGCGAAGCAAACAAAATGTGGGACAACCAACTTGGGTCGCCAATAGACCAATTTGGAGCAGACGTTACAGTTGCGTCACTTGCAACTGTGTACGTTAGTGGTGGCAGAAAAATAGCGGTAACAAATGGAGGAAAATGGGCAAAATCCACAGAATAAGAGAAATGTTTTGTTTCTTTGGATGTCAGAATCGGAATGCAAAAAATATAGTGTCCATTTTTATAGAACATCGTCATTGAAGACGGCCTTTGAAGCTAAACGGAGACGTTTATGTTGCAAGTCACAGACTGGACTGATGAAACCTGCAATGATTAGTCTACTATTAAAACATGAATTTGATGCAAACAGTAAGTCTACATAATATTCACATGTGGAAGTCATGGGGACATGCATACATAGCAGTTACAGCATGAAATAATGTATAACATTTTACATGGATAACTTTTAAATAGCATATTTATCTCACAATTTTGACTATTTTTCTTGCTTCTTTATATTTATATTTTTCTTGCGAGTTTATATCGCCCATTTCGTGCTATTTAACTCGCAGTCGCAATTATGAGGAAAAAAGACAGAATAATGAGTATGCGAGCGATCAACTTGCAAGAAAGGCCAAAATTGTGAGATATAAGCTTGAAATGAACTTAAAATTCTTTGATTTTTTTTTTTTTGTTTTTCTGCCACCAGGTAGGGTCTGCACACAAAAACATCCTCGCTCTATTCAAACACAAAATTGGTCTATAAGGCTGTGTGATTGATTGTAATTGATTTTTCATTTCGATTTTGGCTTCCAACGGTTATGAAAATAAGATAATCGAGGTCACATTCCATCAACGTACTTTCTTTTCCTTCACAGCATTATGCTTTCGTTTCTCCCTAATAGCCCAAATTTGACATCCAAATCGGCCAAATAAGTGAGTGTTGTAAAATACAGTCTACTGTTGCTGAACTGCAGGATGTTTGATATTAAACAGTGTTATTAAAAGTGCATTAATCCGCAAAAGAGACACTGTTCCCCAGGCAGCGGATAAGCTAATGGGCTACGGATATGCACCTAAAAGCGTACACAAAAACGTCAAAATGCCTTTTTGTAAATACAGTGAGTTATGCCTGTAAAGAAAACGTACAACGGTTAAGAAAGAAAATGTGTAACAGTATATTGGATCTGTACATTAGCTCTGAAAGTGACAGAAGCCTAATAAACCTGTTGCCGTCTGTCATTAATAATCAAACCACAAATGATAAAGGACAATCACTCACTAGCCACATTTCCATTAGATTTGCGCAAAACTTTTGCGATGTTTTCTTTAATATCGATAAAAAACTATTGCAAAATGACGGCGTTTCAATTAACGGATGTTATGCGACTAAACCCTCTTTTTTTTCCCCCTTATGATAAGTCAGTCATGTTTCTCTCTCCTATCTGCTTTGAGGTCTTGATAAATTCAAATTGTGGCATTTCAGAATCCAGTTGTTCCATAATACTTTAGTCTTTTATGAGTTTAATGAAGAAAACAACGTGCCCTCTTTAAAGAATGATCTGCATTTACATACGGCTGATGCGGAATAAAACGTTTCCATTGCAGTTTTGCGAAATATTGCCTGAAAAACCTGCGAGCATAAACTTTTTTTTGCGATAAATGGAAGTTTTGCGTCTTTGTTTCCATTGAGCGTATTTCAATTTGCGCATTTTAAAGGGTGATGGAAACATGGCTACTGATCGTGACTGAATAACTTCAGCAACTTAATCTATAATGTATACAGTAAGACTATGCCATGTTAAATTTTGTTGTTGTAGGCCATTACTTTATCTTAATACATTTTCCAGAAAATCTAAACACTGTACATTTAATTTGTACTTTCGTTCTGATGTATTTATTTTGTTTGTAATTGGTTTATTTGTTCTTATTGTATTGCTGACTGTTTATTCATTTTATGTAATTGTTGTGAAGACCTTTTTCTTACATTAACCTTGTATTAGTTTTTGCTGAAGTATCAATAATTGTGTAATTTCATTGATTACTCATTTTGTAAAATAAGACTTTGATCATATCACCCGCCAATAATTCTAAGTTATCGTGATTTCAATATTGACCAAAAGTAATTGTGGTTATGAGTTTTGTCATAATCAAGCAGCTATTGTCGTCAACCAATACTGATGACCACAAAATGGTCTAGATGAAGCTTGCCAGTAAATGAATGTTGTATTAATTGTCTTTTTTCCCTTCATTTTCTGTAGGTGTTATGGGCAACAGCACATCAATGATGCTGGAAGCTGAAAGTGCCGCTCTGTGTCTGCTAGCGCTGGAATGTTTGGCTCATCTCTTTAGCTGGATCCCTCTCTCCTCTTCTATCACTCCATCCCTCCTCGCTTCTATTTTTCATTTCGCTCGCTTTGGGTGCCAGCAGCCAATCAAAACTAAACCTCTGCCCACTTCGAACGGAGACTCCGGCCCTGGGAGTCTCCCAGCCAATGGCGGCGATGGCCACGGCAGGACTGGTCAGATGGTGGGCCACGCCGATCGCGCCAGGCTGGGCGTCATGGCCATGAACTGTATTAACGAGCTAATGTGCAAAAACTGCGTTCCTGTGGACTTTGAGGAGTTTCTGCTACGCATGTTTCAACAGACGTTCTACCTACTTCAAAGACTCACAAACACACACTCGCACACCAACACGCACACTATCAAAAGCAGATTGCAAGAGTTAGATGAAAGGTAAGACATATAGATGCACTTGCTTCAAACATTTAACTCATTGATGCTGCTGCTTTTTAACCCTCTCCATCTGTCTGTCTCTCTCAGCTATGTGGAAAAGTTCACCGATTTCCTCAGGCTGTTTGTTAGTGTTCATCTGCGGAGGATTGAATCTAATGCCCAGTTTCCTCTAGTGGAATTTCTAGCTTTGCTCTTCAAATACACCTTTAACCAGGTAAAACTCCTTCATTCAGTGTTCCTTGAAGCATCAACTCTAACATACCGTGTTCATGTCTAATGCTATTTCCTTTTCCTGTACTTCGATTACCTTGACTTTCCTTGATCCTCTCATTTCATTGTTTTTGAACATATATTTTAATACACATACCTGGTTTGGGGGTATTTTCATTTATGGTTTCCTGCTAGTAGTTGAGATTCTGTTGAAAAAGTTGAAGATGCTTTTTTTTACTTTTCCCAACGGCTTCATCAGTAATGTCATGTTCAGTATTAAAGACGTCATCGGACATGTCTTTTGACATGCAATAGATTGTACTATTAAAACATCCTGTAAGTTCCTTGTTAGTCCAAAAACAGCTTTTATTGAAACCAAGTTCAGAAAACGACTAGTTTCGGGTTTGTTCACTTTATGACATAGTAGTACGACGAAAGACCGCCTTTGCAGACTCAGATTAATGCCTCCTCCTACATCATTGCTCCTTTGGCCCTGCCCACTGATGCATTAGTGAGATGAGATGAGAGATACAGGATCACTGGAATAAAAATGGCATTACCTTCCAAAGGATCCTAATGCTAGGAAACTGGTTATTTATTTTCAACAGTGTGAATGTCTCAGTAGAGAATTATTTGTTTGTTTAGTACAATTCACTTATAATGCTCCTTTTACAATCTGTAAAAGTCTCTGGTGTCCCCAGAATGTCTGAAGTTTCAGCTCAAAATACCCCACAGATCATTTATCAAATTTGTCAAATTTGCCCCTATTTGGGTGTGAGCAAAAACACACCATGATCGTGTGTGTCTTTTTAAATGCAAATGAGCTGCTGCTCCCTGCCCCCTTTCCAGAAGAGGGCGGAGCTTTAACAGCTCACGCTTCAGTTGCTCAACAACAACAAAGCTGGAGAATCTCACGCAGCCAAAATGACTATAGTCATGAAATGTTGTCAATTTTGATATCATGGTGAATTTAAGGGGGCTAAAATCAGGAAAGAAAATGGCCTTTTTATTTGAAAGCTATACTAACATCATAAGTACACTTCAGGAAACTTTAACTAAAAAAATGCCATTCACAACCATTTTAAATAGAGGGTGAATCCGCACTGAAGTTCTTAAACTTGTAATTTTTGTGCATTTAATCGTCTGTTTATTTTGTTATAGCCGAGTCACGAGGGTTACCTGGCCTGTCTTGACATCTGGAGTATATTCCTGGACTACCTGACCACCAAGATCAGAAGCCGATTGGCTGACAGAGACAGTGTCATTAACAGGTGACTGAAACTTTTTGTAAATTGAGAGTGTTTTATAAAGGTTGCTCAAGCATTGAACGTGTGTCTGTGTGTGACCAGGTATAAAGATGCTCTAGTTCTGCTGCTGCGTGAAGTTCTTAACAGGATCCAGTTCAGGTTAAACCAGAGTCAACTAGAAGAGCTTGATGATGAGACCCTTGATGATGATGTAAGAATCAAACCTACACACATGGTCGTAGTAGCTAAATCATAATTTTTTTTTCACTCAATTTTTGGAACGCTTTCCCCTCTCGTCTCTATAGCAACAGACGGAATGGCAACGGTACCTGCGTCAGAGTTTAGAAGTGGTTGCCAGGGTGATGGAGCTGCTGCCGTCCCAGACCTTTTCTGTTCTGGTAGGTGTATATGAGTGGGTGAACATGCAACTCTCTCTCTTTGAACTGAAAACAATCGACTCTTCATTGGCAATTCTAATAAGTGTTTAATATGGAATCTGATTCTCATGGAACTCCAAAGCTTTCATAGAGGATTTACAATTTTAAATCAAATATTGCTGTAATCCACATGAGTATTAGAGCTGTCAATCAGTATAAATGTTTAATCTAATGAATTTCAAAAGCCCAGTTTATTTATGTACATGATATGAATGCACAAATAAATAAATATATATATATGCATACATACATATTGATTGATTTACCAATATCCATCTATCCATCTACCCATCCATCCATCCATTCATCCATCTACCCATCCATTCATCCATCTACCCATCCATTCATCCATCTACCCATCCATTCATCCATCTACCCATCCATTCATCCATCTACCCATCCACCCATCCATCCATCCATTCATCCATCTACCCATCCATTCATCCATCTACCCATCCATTCATCCATCCATCCATCCATTCATCCATCTACCCATCCATTCATCCATCTACCCATCCATTCATCCATCTACCCATCCATTCATCCATCTACCCATCCACCCATCCATCCATCCATTCATCCATCTACCCATCCATTCATCCATCTACCCATCCATTCATCCATCCATCCATCCATTCATCCATCTACCCATCCATTCATCCATCTACCCATCCATTCATCCATCCATCCATCCATTCATCCATCTACCCATCCATTCATCCATCTACCCATCCATTCATCCACCTACCCATCCATCTACCCATCCACCTACCCATCCATCTACCCATCCATCCATTCATCCATCTACCTACCCGTCCGTCCGTCCATCCACCCATCCGTCTGTCCCGTCCGTCCTTCCGTCAACTCGTTCTGTCACATCCATCCATCCATCTGTCCCATCTAGTCATTCAATCCATCCAATGTTTTTCCCTCTATTAATTGCATTAAATTTGCATCTTAAATGACATCCTTGATAAGTGTATAATGACTAGAGCTTGTGTGTTTAGTTTCCGGTGCTCCAGGAGGATCTGGATGTTTATCTTGGGCTGCAGCAGTATATCGTGAGATCAGGATCAAGTGAGTTTCTCTTCATGGTCACAGTCTCATTATTTAGCAGTTTTATAGATGGTAGATTTGTTTAAAACCTGTATAGCTGCGCACCCTGACAACACTTTGCAACTGCATTTGCATCTAAAACAGAATTATCAGATGCATTGTTTTGGGTAAACTATTTGTCTTGGAAAATCCCAGAATGCATTGCAACAAGCTCATTGAAAAAATGAGATGGTAATGTCATTTTCACTCAGTATCCAAATGTTATTGTATGCTTCAATCCACTGAAGCATGAAGGGGAATTTGATGGAAACATGATATCTTTGACAAATTTCCTTGTTCTTCAGGCTATGTTTCTTTTTTTTCTTTTGCTATCTTACTTCCTTCTATCAAATATATTGTATAAATATTTTTCTGCTATAGCATGGGGAAATTTATTTTTTGACCTGAGACTATAATAATCAGCCCCTGTAAGCAGGCATATTTGACTAAGGCTGTACAACTATAGACAAGATGAAATATAAAGTAGGAAGTTCTACATGAACTGTAACACACCCACCAAGGGTTGTTTTTTTTTTTTTTTAGTTTTTAAAAGAAGTCTCTTATGCTCACCCAGGCTGCAAAATACAGTAAAAACAGTAATATTGTGAAATATTACAATTGAAAATAATGTATTTAAATGTATATTAAAATGTAATTTATTCATGTGATCAAAGCTGAATTTTCAGCATCATTACTCCAGTCTTCAGTGTCACATGATCCTTCAGAAATCATTCTAATATGTGGATTTGATGCTTAAGAAACATTTCTGATTATTATCAATGTTGAAAACAGTTGTGCTGCTTTATTTTTTTGTGGAATCCGTGATGCATTGCTTTACTGACCGTTTTGGTCAATTTAATGCTTTCTTGCTGAATAAAAGCATTCATTCTTTCTTTTTTTTTTTTTATCTTACTGACCCAAAACCTCTGAAACCTAGTGTCCTTTCTATTTGTTGCTTAAGCACTTTCTCACTCATCCTATATTTATAGACTGAGGAAGTGTTTTAATTGTATCTGGTCTCAATGTTGACTCTAATGGTGCTTTGTGTTGGTTCTGTTCTCTTGAGGCTTGTGAGCTGTTGTCAGCTGTTGTTGAGTGGTTTTGCACCTCTCTCTCTATGTGTGTGTGAACAGGTCGCAGGCTCAACATCACAGCGGAGGCCGACTGCAGAAGACTGCACTGCGCTCTGCGAGACCTGAGCTCTCTGCTGCAGGCCGTGGGACGCCTGGCCGAGTTCTTCACAGGGGACGTTTTCAGCACTCGCTTTAACGACGCTCTCGCCATCGTGCAGAGGTCAGTTCCTGATTCCCAATTCCTCATTTAAAAACACTACCTCCTTATGTGTGTACTTTAATGTCCTCTTTGTATTTGCTAATGTTTTATGTCGTGTTTTTAAACCCCATATTATTTGTGGTCTTTGCAAAGTCAAGAGTCACTTCTGTTGGTTTAAAGGGGTGGTTGATTATGAGTTCACTTTGTCACTTTAGTCATTGTGCAATGTTGCTATTTGAACATAAACAACATCTGCAAAGTTACGACGTTCAAAGCAAAGGGAGATATTTTCTTTTACAGAAAAATCTTTTTAAGGAGCTCAACAAACAGCTAGTAGGGACTACAACGAGCTTCTTCCCGGGTTAGTGACATCACAAACCCTAAAGTAAAACTTCACAAACCCCGCCCTCGACAACATGCAACAAAGGGGACGAGGCCATGTTGGGCTGCTTTAGAGAAGAGGAAGAGTTGTTGTAGTAGAGTGTTGTTGATGTCGTCATTTTACGCCGGACTTCTTCACAAACGAGAGTCAATTCAACACTGGATTTGCACAAAAGATTAACATGACGGCACATGCTAGTCCATGAGTTGAATCAACTCCACAACAACTACATACATTCATCCACTAACCGTTCAGAAACGTCTAAAAGTTGTAACTTCTTCCTGAGTCTCTCCATCAGTGTCGACTCTGGTTTGAACAATGTAAGGCTGATCATGTTACTGACAATCCTCATTTTGGCTGCGTGAGATTCTCCAGCTTTGTTGTTGAGGTTGTTAAAGGTCTCCTTGTGATTTTAAGCCAAAACAAACAATAGTATTGTGCCGTGAGTTCAGTAATGTGATTTGTACCGAAACGTGACATGAGGGTATCGTTGCACCCCTACTACTAACTCGGGCTTCGCCCCTTTATTTTGCATATGCCTTTGGTGGGATTTATTTAAATGAGGAATACTGTGATGTGTTTGTTCCGGGAAGAAAACTCAAGACTACAATGGAGGTGTTTCATGAAGAAACAGTGTTAGTGATATGCAGAATAACTCCCTCTAGAGTGACTTTGTGCTTTGTAACTTTGCAGACCTTTTTATGCTCAAACAGCAACATTACACACCAAAGAAAGATAAAAATGTAAAAAATCATAATAGGACTCCTTTAATATACTATTCAAACCCTGGCTGAAAAAAACGCACAACTCTTATCTCCCTAAACAAATGATTACTAATTTAACTGTGTGAACTAGTGCAGACTGTCCAAATAAAAACTAAACCCAAAGTAAACTAAAGCCATTTTTCAAAAAGCAAAGGTTTTGGTTTTACTTTCACAAGTGGGAATGAATTTCCCTGTTGACGCCAACACTGTGTCAAAGTAATGTGCAAACAAACGCAAAATCAAATCACTTTGCTTGAATTATTAATACAAATTGATTTGATGTTTGGTTAAATGTAAACAACTGACTGAAATATGTGATGTTTAATTCTTGGCGATCGTGTTTCTCTTCTCAGATTGGTGGAGGTGTCGTGTTACGGTTCTCAGATCAGCCTGTACGATGTCGAGATGGCTGTTCCTTCAGTGCTCAAACCAGATCTTATAGACGTGTAAGTAGTCATAAACACAATTCATTCTGCTATTTGATGCCAGTTAACCTAAATGTGAATTGGTTTTATAACAATACCTGATGAACGTCTCTTGTTTTGCAGCCACGCGCAGTCATTGGCCGCTCTGCAGGCGTACTCTCATTGGCTGGCTCAGTTCTGCGGGGAGGTGCAGCGACAACAAGATCAAACGCAATTTGTCGATCTCATCAGGTCCAGCATGGCCGCCACGACCCCTCTCATCAATGCCAAGGTCACTTGATTTTTATGAATGATTACTTTAATGCTCCTTTAAAGCAGAACATAGTAATTTCAAGGTTTAAATAATAAAGACAATATGTTTAATTTACTAATTCTAACGCACTAATATGTATATTTTCAAGAGGTCAATCAATATTGTATTTTGCTGATATCAAGGAAACTGGAAGTTTCCTCCAAAAAAATATTTAAAAGGTCATTTGCGGCTTTTTCTGGTAACACTTCAATTTGGCATGACATAGTTACACATTACTGCATTTACTTACTATAGTAATAGCACTAAATTATGCATAGTTACAAATAAGTAACCCTAAACCTAACCGTAACTCTATAGTGAGCACTTTTAGTTAGTCAATGTAACTACGCCACCTTAAAATAAAGTGTGACCCTTTTATCTCATAATTGCAAGAAAGAAAAAAAATCAACTTTTTCCCCCTTGAAATTGTGAGGAAGGATAAAATTGTGAGATAAAAAGTAGCAATTACCCTTTTTTATTTATCCTGTGGCAAAAACAAGCTTCCATATTAACAGATTTTTGTGCCAATGTGAGTAAAATCTGTTGAATGTGTTGCTGTTCTTTTAGTCTTTACTTCCTGTGACGGGGCGGAGACAAGTTACAATAGTTTGTTGAATTAAATGCCAGATACAGTTTATTGTGTAACCAACATACCATTAATATCCAGAAAAAAAGATTTTATGCAAAATGTGAGACTTTTAACTCTTTCCCTGCCAACATGTTTTTTTGTTGTTGTTTTTAAAGTTGCCAGCGTTTTTTTTTTTGTTTTGCTTTTTTTTGATTTTCACAAAGCTTTCATGTCCTCTTAGAATATTTTGTTGTGTGAATATCTAAACATGTAAAAGAAAAAGAACTGAACCATTGACAAGAAACAAACAAACAAAAAACGCTGTTTTATTCTAACTTCATGCATTATTTTTATCAATACTTGAATGTGAGCGAATTTCATGAAAACAAGCAAGATTTTGAACAAAAAGCTGGAAAAAAATCGTCTTTTTTGTGTGTGCGTCATGATCAGGAGATTCTGGACCCTTTCAGAAGTTGTGTGATAGCGCCCCCTACTGTATAACAGTGAAAACAGACTACTGGAAAATTCAGTCAATGGCAGGGAAAGAGTTAATTATAAACAAGCCTGAAATACTCCAGGACTCTTATTTTGAAATGTATATGCTTTACTACATTGTCATTATTTCTTCCGCCATGGCATCTTCATAATACAATTAGTAGGAGCAATCAATGTGTAAAAGTAGATATTTATTTTTGGATTGAAACTGAAGTGTTTCTCTCACAATTTTGATTCACAACAGCAAGTAAAAAAATCAGACTTTTTTCCCTCAGAATTTGGAGAGATAATCTCCGAATTGAGGAAAAAAAGTAAGATTTGTGAGATTAAAGTAGCAATTACCTGTTTTATTTATTCCGTGGCAAAAACAAGCTTCCATAGTAACAGGTTATTGTACCGATGTGAGTAAAATCTGTTGAATGTGTTGTTCTTTTAGTCTTTACTTCCTGTGATGGACAGGTTACAATAGTTTGTTGAATTAAATGCCAGATACAGTTTATTGTTTAACCAACATACCAATAATATCGAGGAAAAAAAGGCTTTAATATAAATGCAAGACTATTAACTCTTTCCCTGCCAGAGTGGGTTTTTTTTTTTTATAAAGTTGTCTCTAATTTTAAACAAACAAATGTAAATCACTGGAAGTGGGGCAAAATCTCAGGATAAATAATAGTAAATTAAATGTTCTACTTGTCAAATTGTTTTATTAACATCTACACCTACCCTAAACCTACCCTTACAATTCTGCAAATACAGTTATTAAATTGAATAAATAAATATTAAATGACGCAATATTGATGTGCGTATGCCCAGTGGCCTTAGCCGTATCCTGTCTAGTCTTTACCCTTTTTTTCCTGTGTTTTGATCCGGAGATTGAGTAATAGCGCCCCCTATGGTATAACAATGAAAAATTCAGTCTATGAAATGCACTGGGACTCTTATTTTGAAATGGATATGCTTTGCATATTTTGTCTAATAAGGTTGCATGAGCAGCTGGAAATGATACTAGTGTATTGCAATATAAACACCATAAAGTAAATATTGTCATAATTTATTCAGCCATGCCATCTATATAATAAGGTTTGAAGTAGTATATTTATTTATTGGTGTTGTCTTGAAACAAGCGTTTCTCTCTGCTGTGAGATTCTACAGTAGATTTTAGATTAAACCATCTTGTGGTTATTCTTCATTCTTTGTCTTTGTCACTAATCTGACTGATCTCTGTGTTACAGGTTCCAGAGAAGTTGCTGTTATCTGCGTGCCATCTCCTGGTCTCCATGGCGACCACCGTGCGACCGGTGTTCCTGGTGTCGTTGCCAGCGGTGCAGAATATTTTCAACCTGATCACAGAGAATCATAACCACAGATTACCTCAGGAGGTGTGTGTGTGTGTTGGTCCGACAGTGTGACAGAGTTTGTACTTGAATCCGCCTGTATTTGTTTGTGATGTAATGTTTGTTGTTTTTTCCTCAAGGCTAACGTCCTCGTGTGTCGAGCTCTGTCCAACATGTTGCTGCTGCCGTGGCCCAGCCTTCCAGAAGCGGAGCAGCAGTGGCCGAACCGCTCATCCAATCACGCTCGGCTTCTCAGCAGTCTGACGCAGCAGTACCGCCTCCTGCCCCGCCCACCTGACCATCACCCCAACAGTAAGAGAAACGGATCAATATTGATAGTTTAATTGATACCAGTGTCAAATATTATTTTACCATTTAAAAGTTTGATTTATTTGCACTAGTTTTTAACCTCAAATGCTCATGAAGAAGAGCGTTCGTGCGTTCGGCTGAGAATGTACTTGCACCTGTACTTGTACTTGTGTTGGCCAGAGGAGAACTGGCCCCCCGACTAAGCCTGGTTTCTCCCGAGGTTTTTTTCTCCATTTGTTGGAGTTTTGGTTCCTTGCCGCTGTTGCCTTTGGCTTGCTTACGTTGGGGACACTTGCTTGATATTCAGCAGTGTTTTTGATCTGCCTGCATTGGCGCCGTTGTATGTGAACTGAGCTGAGCTGGACGATTACGTCACTGTTTTCTGCAGTGCTGATATACATAAATTAACTAGACTAATAACTATTGATATTTGCAACGGAAAGAATCAATAATATATAGAATAAGCTGCACAATAAGACCATTTTCTTATTAATGTAAAGCTGCTTTGCCACAATCTGCATTGTAAAAAGCGCTATATAAATAAAGATGACTTGACTTGACTTGACCTCGGAATGCTTTTCTGACTGACCACAGCAAACACCCTTTTACTTCACTTCTACCTTTTTGAACTTTACTTAAAACTTCAATAAAGTCACCATTTATAGTGTTTGTGTAAGGCATTGAAACCGAGCGGAGTACGGGTGTTTCTGAAGCACGCAGCGCCATCTGCTGTTAAAAACTAAACTCTGAATCGATTACAAAGTGAATTTCGACACATACGCACAATATCAGAATCGATCCAGAATCATTTCTCGATTTATTGTAACAATTTATTGTCCCAGACCTAGTTTAGGATGTCCAGATGGGAGTAAAAAATCCATTTTTTTTTTTGTTGTATTAACACAGCCTAAGAAACTTCAAAAACATTAAAAAAAAAAAATACAGACTCCAAACTTTTCTTTCTTTTGGACATTTCCCGCTTTTTACCAGTTATTCTTCTTTTAAAGTCATTTAATAATGTAAATAACACTGTGTCCCTCAGGCAAAGCGGTGATCCAGCAGACTCTGTGTGTGTTGAAGGATCTGGTGGACAGTATATCAGGAGAGGCCACCAAATCACGTCAGATCTGTTACCACAGCCTGCAGGAGTCTGTCCAGGTCACGCTCGCGCTCTTCCCACACTTCATCCAGCAGCCAGGTGAAGAAATAATCACTTCCTTAACAGCATCAGCGTTTATGACCCTAACCTCTTCACTGCCTTTAATCACTGGAATGATCTTTGCTGAGGAATCACTGGACTGATTGCGCGTTTTCTCTCTTTCTCTCTCAGATGTGACGGACGAGATGCTGAGTTTCTTTCTCACGCTGTTTCAAGCGCTGCGTGTGCAGATGGGTGTGGCTTTCACGGAGCAGATCATTCAGACCTTCCTCAGCATGTTCACCAGGTGACCTCGGCTTCCTAACGTTCACTGATCACTCATGTGTCACTGCGTATGTTGATGCTGACTGATCTCCATGTTCCTCAGGGAGCAGCTGGCGGTGAGCATCTTACAGGAGGGCAGCTCGGGATCCAGAGTGGTTCAGAAGTTTCTCAAGATTCTGCAGGTAACAGAGAAATCAGTTTGTTTTTGAGTTTCAGTGATTAATCGTAGAAAGCCTAATGTGTCATATTTGATACACGAATTTCTAAGGCCTCTAAATTATCAACATTAAACTTGTACACAATCTAGTCTAATTGATAGTTTATACTTTTCTAGCAAGAAAAGGCTTTTTAGTATATTCTAAAAATATTCACCCTCAGTTCATTTTTGCTGTGAAATCTTTACCGTAGTAAAAGTAAAAATAACTTTTATATTGTTAGTAATAGAGCTGCACGATTAAACGTAAAAAGGTCGAGATTTCGATTCAAGCACCCACTTGATCTTATTTAAACAACGCGTCTTTTAAACAAACTTTTGTCAAAAAAGACTTTTGACAAAATCATACTGGAACATTCAAATATATGTTTTTGCTGCCAGAGAGCAGTTTTAAACCACACATTAGTTATTTATGCGTTACAAATATTCAAATTAGCACTGAAGTACTGAGATATCAGTGTTTATATCCTAACTTTAACCTTATGGCAATAACAAATTCGCAAACCACCTTTTTGAAACTAACATTTACAATATTTTGTCAGAACCTCAAGAGAATTACATGTTTTGTTTGCTTGTATGTTCACAATCGTGATCTCTATATGAAAACAAAGAATCGTGATTCTCATTTTATCCAGAATCATGCAGCTCTAGTTAGTAAAATTTACAGATGAATACATACTGGACTGAAGCAACTTAGGTTTACTTGATTATTCTTTTCTTGTTCTTCTTCTTTAGAAAAATCATGTTAAAATGTTCTTTTCAAATATGATACATCAGGCTTGAGAATTTTTTCCTTCTATGAATCATTTTGCATTGTATTGCCATAAAAGCCTGATGTATCAGATATGATACTCGAAAAGCAGATCACGTACAAACTTTTATTAGAATTTTTTCTCTGTAAAGGTTCGATTCTCTCTTCAATTTTAAACAGATTTTTCTGACTATTATTTTTATTATGTCAAGCATTAGAGGATTTAACATGTTGTTCCCTGTTAATCTTGGTTTTATTGTCTCAGGTTGTGGTTCAAGAGCCTGGTCAGACCTTCAAACCTCTGTTACCCAGCATCCTCAGCCTTTGTTTGGACCAGGTTTACCCAATAGTGGCAGAGGTATTGTTAATATACCAGAATTACATTTTCACAACTTACTGATATTAACAGACAGTTGATGGACAGAATCAAGTAGCATCCTTTTTCTTTTTTTTCTTGTTCGAGAAGCCGTTTCACTCGGATATAGAGAACGATATATCGCAACTTCTGTTTCATGCCAACTCTAAAAGTTCTCTAACGTTCTTCTTTCTGGAAGCACTCTTTTTAATTTGCTCGTCTTCATCTCCGTGTTCTGCAGCGTTCCTGTCCAGATGTGAAAGCCGAGATGTTTGAGCTGCTCTTCCAGATTCTTCATCAGAACTGGCGGTTCTTCTTCAAGAGCTCCGTGTTGAGCAGCGTACAGAGAAGCGGAGCAGAAGAACTCATGGAGAACCAGGCGCAGTTCACTGCTGCCATGCAGGTATGACTTCTGACGTCTTTCATGTGGATCAAAATTTCCACCATTAAAAAAAAACATTTTGTTGGTCGCTGTTTCAATTTTTGTTTGTTTCACAGAGTTTTTATATTTAATAATTTTTTGAATTAGCTCTTATTTTTATATTTTTAGTTTTCATTTTAATTTTAGAGTAATTTTATGTACTTTTGCCATTTTATTATTATTATTAATATTGCTATTTAAGTTTAATTTATTTAATTTCAGTGTTTTAATTTTTATCCAGTTAATAAATTTAGTACTTCAACTTATTTCAATGTATTAGTAAGGCGACATTTTCAACGATTTTCTTAGTATGTGTAGAATGTTTTTCAGCTAATATTTATATTTTATTTTATTATTTTTTTAAATTTTTAGTTTCAGTTTTAGATGACAGGTATAACCCTGATGTTTGATATTGAAAAGTCATTGATTCAAAAATCTGGTTCTCCATAGCTGTATATTAATTTGCCTTTTTATTGCCTGTATATTATTTGGTGGTTCCCAGAATCTCGTTACATCTGTATGTTGCAGATTAAATGGAGGTGCTTGAAACGCTGTCATGTGGTTCTTGTGTCTGAGTGTCGTGTCTTTGATTTGCAGGCATTCGGTCAGTCCTTCCTACAGCCGGACATTCACATCTTCAAACAAAACTTGAGTTACCTGGAGGTCCTGAACACCAAACACAAGTTGTACCACAGGGTAAGACCCGCTGACACATGCTCCTGTGTGCTAAAATCACATTGTTGAATATTATGAAGATACTGCAGCTTTTTAGTATGGGCCATTTCCACAGAACTGATTTGCTAAAAAGTGCAATGTTACCTAATTTGATGATGCTCAAAAATCGCATCAAAAACTTTCCATATAGTCCTTAAAACATGCATGCAAGGAGTGGAAAAATTTGGCCAAATACATTTAATGTCAATGAACTACATAAATGAATAAATAATATATATAAACATGTTTATTTATTTTGTATTTTTTGGATGTAGTAAAACACCCACAGATGTAGCAGAAAAAATGTTAGGTCGTGTTTATATTTTCTTCTGACAAATTGGACTTCATAGTGCTTAAGAGGGAAAAAAAACATATGCTAATTTTTATTTTTAAAGCTTTAGTGGGTAAATTACCACAGTATATATCTAGTTTGTTGACATACTGCACAAATAAATAGATAAACTCTTAGT